>VWPW01002646.1:0-25129 GCA_013389825.1 Crypturellus undulatus | reverse complement strand
CCCCACGTCAGCCCAGCCCCGCACTGGGGCATGGTGAGCGCTGGCAGCCTTGGACACTCAGGGTTCCACTGCGACACATTGTGATGCATCAGTCGGGCCATGAGGTCACACTGTGGGGTGGGGGCTGAGGGCCCAAAGAGGGGTCTGCCTGGCCACCCAGCAGCTGCTGTGAAGTTGGCACAGCTGTGCTGTGGGAGCACAGCTGGTGGGGTCAGAGCAATGCTGCTGGCTTCCACAGCGTCCCCTTTGCTCTCCACATCTGAGCCTCACACGCCTCATGCCAGCTCCTGCCATGGGGAGGGTCTAAGGGACTTTCTCGGTCTAAGGGACTTTCTCGGACTAAGGGACTTTTGTGTGTCCCGGTGGTGGCCTCAGGGAGGCAAACCTTGACACTGGAGAACATTATGAAGCAGACCATCTTGAGGGCAATCACATAGCATGTGTGGAACAACCAGGGGATCAGTCCCAGCCAGCATGGGTTCATGAAAGACAGGTCCTGCCTCATCGACCTGATCTCTTTCTGTGGCTATGTTACCTGCCTAGTGGATGAAGGAAAGGCTATGGATGTGGTCCACTTAGAGCTCAGAAAGGCTTTTGACACAGTCTCCCACTGACTTCTCCTGGAGAAGCTGAAAGCTCATGGTTTAGACAGATGTACTCTTCCCTGGATGAAAAGCTGCCTGGACAGTTGAGTCCAGAGAGTGCTAGTGAATGGAATTAAATCCAGCTGGCCACTGCTCATGAGCGGTGTTCCCTAGGAGTCAGTGTTGGGGCTGATCCTCTTTTATATCTTCATCAACGATTTGGATGAGGATATTAAGGGCACCTTCAGCAAGTTCACAGACAACACCAAGCTTGGAGGAAATGTTGATTTGCTTGAGGGTAGGAAGGCTCTGCAAAGGGATCTGGACAGGCTGGGTCGATAAGCTGAGACCAGCTGTATGAGGTTCAACAAGGCCAAGCGCCAGGTCCTGCACTTCAGTCACAACAACCTCACGCAAAACTACAGGCTTGGGGCAGAGTGGCTGGAGAATTGTGCAGCAGAAAGAATCTGGGGTGTTGGTTGACAGTCGACAGTTGTCCGAAGTCACCAGTGTGCCCAGGTGGCCAAGAAAGCCAATGGCATCCTGGCCTGTGTCAGGAAAAATGTAGCCATTTGGACTAGGGAAGTGATCGTTCTCCTGTACTCGGCGCTGGTGAAGCCACACCTCGAATACTGTGTTCAGTTTTGGGCCCCTCACTACAAGAAAGACGTGGTGGTGCTGGAGCACAGATCTTACGAGGAGTGTAGGCAATGAAGCTGGTGATGTGGCTGGTGGTGTGAGTGGAGCACAGACTTTATGAGGAGTGGCTGAGAGAGCTGGGGTTATTTAGTTTGGAGAAAAGGAGGCTTAGGGGAGACCTTATCACTCTCTATAGCTATCTGAAACGAGGTTGTGGTGAGGTGGGAGTCAATCTCCAGAATAACTACTGAAAGGACAAGAGGAAATGGTCTCAAGTTGCATCAGGGGAGGTTCAAGTTAGATTATTAGGAAAAATTTATACACAGAAAGAGTGTATAAATTGAGTGAAAGGCATTGGAACAGACTGCCCAGGGAAGTGGTGGAGTCACTCTCCCTGGCAGCGTTCAAGAAATATGTAGATGGGGCACTTACTTAGGGACATGGTTTATCAGGTATGGTGTTGAAGGGCTTACAGTTGGACTTGATGATCTTGAAGATCTTTTCCAACCATAATAATTCTATGATTCTATGATTTATCACCCTTTAAAAGTCTTGTAAGGCTATTAAACTCTCTGTATTGGGACTAGTGTAGGCAAGAACTTGCTGAAGATGCATTTTTATCTGATAAGCTGTCAAACTAAAAGGTAAAACCCTTGATTTTACATAAGGCTGTTACCACGTAAAGTGTGTTTCTAGCACTTGTTAACAAATATAGAGAGTATTTCTAACAGAAGGGAGAGAGGGAAAAATATATGAGAATTGTGTGTGGAATGCCTAAGTTTGGTTTATTTTCTGTAGACCTGAAAACCCACAACTCTGTTCAAGTTTTGAACATGCTGCGCATCTCATAGTTGTTTAACAGTTTGGTTTGCTTCCAAAGACATTCATTCTAAATAGACAAATGGATGAAGGTAGGAAACAGAATTTTTCTTTTCTGTTTTGTAGATGTGCTCCTTTTTCATTTCTTCCAGGTTTATTTCTAGCCTGAATTTTTACAAGCTGCTCAAATTGTTGTCATAATCCACAATTTGAAGTATGGAGAAGCTACTGAGGAAGAACTGAGGGAGGCAGGTTTTTGTTTTTGCCTCTCTATAATTCCCTTTTTAGTGTTGCATACTCAGCCCAAATATGGGACTGTGATTTAGAAAGTGATGGCACACTTGGATGTCACAAAAGGATGGCTAATAAAGCTGCTGCTTCTTCACCAGCTTAGACTGATTTGGGTGTTTGTTTAGGCAAATGGACCTGAAGAGTTCTCTTTTTTGTATGAGAGTTGTCTCAAATGTTTGAAGTTTTGGGATCATTCCTAACATTTGTCAAAAATATTTTACCTAGCAAATAGTAATTCATGTGTGATCCTTGGGGAGAAGAGAGGGACTGAGGGGAATGCTCTACTCATAACATCTCTGACTTTAAAAATAAATTATAAAAACCTTAAACTATTTATATTTAGGGAAGGTGAGAGTTGAAAGCTGGCCTTTTTGGCAAGTATCATTTCCAGTGCTTTCCTCTCTAGCCTCTGTTCTTTATCAGTGCTTTGACAAATAATATTGTTGCAGAAATTTTCCTTTTCTTTCTGCCCATTATCAGATAAATTTACCATCACTGCATGTACTAAATTGGTCTGAACTGAACCATAAATTTCCAAAAGCAGACATTAAGTATTATTTGGGCCCTATCATTACTCAGGACTCTCTAGGGCTTTTTCAATAATTCTCTTGAAATTATAAGGCATTTTTAAAGGTCCTAAATGTCATTTGTATTATAGCCATCCTCTTTTAAAAGTTTCAGCAGTTTCCTTGTGTTTCAGGATTTATATAAAACTTATTAGCCTAATTATGCAGGTGTAGATAGGAAAAGAATGTACTATTTATATGTTTCTGTTTTGCACAATTTGTAAACATGAGGTAATACTGCTTGCTTTGCTTGGGCAGTTTTCAAGTTTTTGTTGTGCCTGATTTGTCATCTGCACTTGTTCACACTCGAGTGGATTCTGCCTCTAATTAGGACACAGATAACAGAAAGAGACTTGGAGAATGTCTGTGTGAGGAGAAATGAATGTCAGGGTGGGATATGATACTGAGCTTAAACTCCACCAGAGTTATTTTAAATGCCATTATTATGCCACTATTATCACGAGATCGCACTTAAAAGCTATACTTGTACCTTTTCACAGGGATGTACTTGCTGTCTTATGTTTATATATGTGCAGGGGGGTTGGACTAGATGCCCCTAGAGGTCTCTTCCAACCTTAGGCATTCTATGATTCTATATCATAAAATTAGACATAAAACAGGCTACATTCCACACCTCCTTGCAAAGCTTTGTTAGTTTAGGCAGCTCTTCATAAAGTCAGTTCAGAATTTGGTCTTGGGTTAAAACTTGTGTTCTCTTGTTGAGTTGCTTAAGATTGTGAATAACCAACAACCTACCTACTTCCACAGCATTTGCTTATGTGCATATGATGGCTTCTACATCTTTTCTGAGACGCTTAAGTAATCCTTAATAAAACATTTGTTCTGTCTCATTCCGTCACTGCATGTGCATGCATGCACATAGACACAGACAGACAGACACTTACTTACAGTACACTTACAGTGGAACTAATGTCTATACAGTTTTTTTCAATATTTTAGCTACCAAACTTTCAAATCATCTGTTTCAACAATGACTGATGAATAGACTGCTGTATGCAGTCTTGAATGCAATATTCTATACTGTTTCTATTCATCCTTCTTTGGTTCAGAAGTAGAGTAGGAATCTACTTGCCCTTAAGCCCTTTCAGGAATCTACTGAATCTCTCTTTTCTTGAGTAGATCAGGTGGATCTTGCTTTCTTTTCATTTGCTGAGGAAAAGATTCCTGAAGGTTTTGGTTTTATCCATCTGGAGGCATGATATTGCTGAAAAACGTTGATTGAATCCTTTAAAACTAATTGAAGTTCTTTAAAGTAATTGAAATGAATGGAGATGAGTAACCTGAATTTGATCTAAATAATTAGAATTTATGATAAATGATTTTCTGATCTTAAGATAAAGATTTTTTATTTTATATTTGTATATTTTATTTTATATTTCATTTTTACATCTGTGCGTATGCAGTGTTTGCCTTTTTGGTTAAACAGAAAAAAAAAAAGCTCCTGGTGTGATTGACCTAAGCCACTGACAGCTATTTAGAGAATGTGTCTACGGGCAAAGGAAGTTTTGGCAATTAGTGCTACACTTTTAGTTACTGCAGTTCATTCTGATGTTCTTTTTTTTTGTCAAAAGTATTTGATCACAAATCCATTTTTCTGAAATATTTTGTACTGGAATACAAATTATGTTTACATAACAGAGATTATATTTTTGCTAGGCTATGGAGAAACTGACTGACCTATCTTTCTATTTTTAATGGAGTCAGCACATTGCTATCTAGAATAAATAAA
Source organism: Crypturellus undulatus (assembly GCA_013389825.1). Taxonomy (NCBI): domain Eukaryota; kingdom Metazoa; phylum Chordata; class Aves; order Tinamiformes; family Tinamidae; genus Crypturellus; species Crypturellus undulatus. Next base: position 20,480 of record VWPW01002646.1, on the reverse strand, counting down.
ATCAGAGTTCTATTGCAGTGATACTGATAAACTAAGCTATTTTTCACCAGAATCTTCACTGTAAGTCTAAACTATCATTATTCCTGCAAACTATTTAAGTTGTATGTATGCTCTGTCTGGAAAGTTAAGCTGTTAACGGTCACAGAATTGTATGTTTTTTTTTCAGAAAGCAAAGTTTTGTCACCTCTCTGAACTTCCAAAGATCTCATTCTGTTAACCAAAGAAGTGCTGAACTGGCTTTCCCTGATCTTTTGCTCTTGCTCTTAAAAAAATACTTCCTGTAAAATGTATGGTATTAGTGTGCTATGTTACACTACTATTTTTTTTAAAGACTTATCTGGGTTGTAGCACTTGGAGATCCATGAATATGCAAAGTCTAGTATTTTCTAGCCTGAGATCAAAGAAGGTTCAGGACTACTTTTCAAAAGCATTGAGCATGCTTTGGTCATACACTTCTAGCTGCTTGTGACATGTAGCAATTTCTCTCTGCTGCTGAGAAAATTAATGTTGACTTTGTGTCCAGCATGTATTAATTTCATACTTGATACTTAGCCTGACTCTGTGTATTTAAAAGGTTTTCAAATATAAAGTGGTTGCTTCTTTGCATAGAGTGTTTGCTTTCATTTCCCACTGTGGTATATTCTCTGTATTTTTGCCTTTTGCTTACAGTATTGGTAGAGTCCTTCCCATTAACCCCTGTCAGCATTGTAGCTTGACGTTTTACCCTGTTTATAAGTTGATGGACATTATTAGTCTCCTTGACATTTACATCTGAATGCTGCAGGTAGACAAATGAATATGTATGTTAAGCTCTTTAAATAGGTAGACTAGAGAGATAGAAACAGAGATTCATTTTTGTACATTTTCATGAAAACCTTTGAAAGTTTTATTTTTTGTTATTTACTTTGATTAAAAAAAATTTCAAAGTAAAAGATGAAATATGAATAAATATTGGAAGCTATTAATGCTGAAGTCATTCATTCACCAAACTCAAATCACTTTTCTATCCAGTCATCAGAATAAATTTAAGAAAGGAAAAGTTTCAGTAAAGAAAAAGTAAATCAGGAAAAATTTGAAAGATGAATTTTTGATATACTTCCAAGCAAGGCTTAATCAAAGGAGATTGTTAGTGGCATTGTAAAATTCCTTCAAAGATAAGCAAAGAAAATGTGTGTGTAGCGCTCTTACTATGAGGAGAAGAGCTTAGTGCCCGCTTAGTGAGATGCTTATGTGTTCTGTAATGCAGACTCAAATAAGCTACTGGGAAACTGGTTGTATTATATTAGGACATCACAACAAGCTGTCTACAGAGTTAAAAGCTGTTTTAGTTTCTTCCCAGCAGCTGAAAATGTGAACAAATCAGGTTGGCATCCTCGAAACATTTGGAAAAAAACTGTTTTCAGAGGAATAAAAGAATGCATTAAGGAGATCTAAAACAAGTGAAGGCTATGCTTAAAGAGCAAACTGGGATCAATAAAGATAGAAGAAAAACATAAATGTCAAAAAAAGAATATGCTTGGCTGCATGATGCTATTCGCTGTGAATTGTTTCTGAACATCGTTTAATTGCATGATAATTCAGTAGATAATTCAGTGGTCAATAATAGGATTTACTCAAGACACCCTAAAAGAAAGATACAGTTTAAACAGCTAAAGTAACTGCAACCTTGAGAGAATGATTTAATAGAAACTCTAAAGAGAGTTGTACATTATTGGACAAACTGAAATTCCTTGTGCAAGTACCAGAAATCTGCAATTTGAAATCTAAATTTTAATTTTTTATTTTGGAATATCCAGACTTCTAAAAGTTTATCTAATGGCTAGGAATGCAAGGGATAAAATACATTTGATGTTTTTCTGTATAAATAAATAAGTTTTTGATTAGCAGTAAATTGGAAGTCGCTGGAATGCATGATTGAAAATACAGGAGGATATAATGACTCTTCGCCCGCTGGGCAACTAAAGAGGAAGAGAGAACAAAGCTGTCTGTATCTCAAATATAAACTAGGCAGGGGAAACTTATTACACACCGAACCAAACAAGACTTTACCAACAGGGAGTAGATAAAGTGTTGTTATACCCTAAATTGAAACTCTACTGTGGGAAGAATTCAGATTTCCATATGGCAGAGGGGGAGAGGTGTTTAGGAAGAAAAATTAAATATAGATGAAAATAAATGTGGAAAATTTGCAATGAATTTAAGTAGACTTGAGAACATACTCCTAGTAGGAGGTAGTGGCAGTCTTATTTCTGATTCCTAAAACTGGTTACTAGACGATGTTCTCTAGCAAACTGTTCTATATTATGCCATGTGAAATGGCAGTATGAGACTGGCTGGTACCTTATCTAATCCACAAACATATCTTGTGACTTCTGTGTTTGAGGTGCTTTAAATTATTCATAAAATACCATAAAACATGTTCATATATGTTCGTGTGTTCATATATATATATATATATATATATAGTGTGCAAGGGTAACTGTGTGGCCAGAAGGTATACAGAATAAGACATCTTTCCATTTGGCTAGCTTGTGAACCAGAAAAAGAATATCAGTGAAATTTCTTTATTTCTGAGCCAAGATAATAAACAAAATGTGTGTATAGTGCTCTTGCTATGAGGAGAATAGCTCAGTGCCCACTCATTAAGCCACTAAGGTGTTCTGTAATGCTGTTCCAAGGAAAGCAAGTTGCACATCAACCTTTCTATAGAATTAAAAGGCAGAGTCAGATGGAAAGCTCTTTTTAGAGCTTCTCTCTAGTGAGAGAGAAATACAGAATCATACGTGAGCATATATCTTCTGACAAAATGTCTCATTGACCTTGCATATTCATCAGAAGTGAATATAAATTTAGAATTAGCTGGTTACAGGGACAGGCAGTGGCTTGTTCCTGCTTGTTCTTCTGAACGAATCCTAGGCACTGGTAGGTGGCAAGTGCCCTTTGCTCAGCTCTGCCTGGCATCTTGCATTAGAATTGCTTGGAGTCATCACTGAAGGCTTTGGTATGGATACTAGGCCCTCCCAAATGCAAAGATCTGTTTGAACCCCAGAGGACAGCAGAACCGGAGTTGCACTCTGCTCAACTCTAGGGTGTCTGCAACTGGGTGAGGCAAAACACCTCCAGTCAAGACCTTGTTTATCTGAAGGCTTGGGAACAGACTAAATTTTATAAACCTTTATGTCTTTATGTTCTTACACCCTGACAATGCCAAAACAAGAGTGCAAGCTAGTGAATGGGGAAGGAATTGAGACAGTTTTGTTATCGAACCTGACTGAATTAATCATCTATTACTAAAGTTATTAGCTCTTATTCTGATAGCACTTGACTGAAGGAAGGAGAAATTAGACTAGAAACTCCTCCATTCTTCAAGAGAAATGAATACTTTAAAATTCTGTGGTAATTTCAGCAGAATGTAATTTTGAGGGAAACAAAATCTTCTGACAACTTTGATTTTTTTAATGCTTTTTAAATTTATTTGACATCTTGAAATGGCTTCACTTCACATTCTTGAGAGATATTTAGAGCTACTCTGTTCTTTCATTTCAGGCTTTCAGAGAAGAATTTGGGGTAGATGGAGGGGGGAAATGCAGTTTTTTTGTGTGAATAATTTAAAGGTGTATTGTTTTCATTCAAAACTAGGTAAAATTTACTATGAGAGAAAAAGATAGAGCCTATAAACTGGAATTTCTTTCCTTCAGAAAGTGTGATAAAGAACTAATCTGGTCACTCTTGTAGGCTATATGCTTGCTAAATTTATTAGGTGAAGTTGTCATATGGGTGACAATAATTTTCTCTTAATTTCTGACTACAAAGGAACTGATTGACTTTGTGAGCTCTAATTTTAATAGTATTGTTTCCACTACACTGTAATTTTGTTTTGGTATTCCTGGTTTCGTTGATGCTGTTGATGATTTGTTTCGTTCTCTAATGCCAAAACACTTCACGATCAGATCTCAAATTAGTAGCATCTGTGACAGCTGTAAGTTTTTTTTTTTTTTATTCACAGAGGGTCCCCTGATTTGTATATTCTGGTTTTGCCTTTTGAATATTTAATTTGGCATTAGCATGATAATCTTACAATACTTTTTTCTTAGCATTTCATGTATATTGACTAGTTCACAAATACTCTGACGAGCTTAGAGAGATGCATATCTACCTATTAATCCCATGATTATTGTTTAGAAGGAGTGGAGAGGAAAAAGGAGTGGAGCCCGGTTGGGTTTGCCAAAGGCTACAAAGCAATTTGATTGCAAAATTGTGATTAATATTGCCCCTGTGCAGACTTATTCCTAAAGCTTCTTAAAATCTTGTTTCTGTTTAGTAGATGCTTTTCATCTATGCAAAATCTTCCACAAACCAATCTGAAGTCTCTTAATTTTTCCTGGTGGCTCTGCTGATCCTTTTATATGTTGTCCCCAGTGTTAAATGAAGATAATGTCACTGTAAAACATGTTTTTGTGGCAGGAAAAATTCAGGTTGCATGTTTTCTTAAGCCATAAAAAGTATATATTGATCTACCAAAACTACTTCATAAGGACGCTCTTAAAACATTAATAACTGTAAACTGTGGGAGTAAAATGTAATTATTGTACTTACACGTACTTATAGGACAATGGATTTTCTTTTCTGTTAGCATCAACACTGATCCAAAGATGAAAGTCAAGAGCAATTTCTTGTAGACAAACAAGTGTAATTTGTCTTCTGAGTGCTTCCTATGTCTGATGTATACATATTAAACCTTTTAATAATTGAGAAAGGTTTATTTCTGAGGGAGAACAGAATCATCCAAGATCATTTAGGAGCTGAAAACAGAAGTTCCTGGAAAATTTACTTCCGTGAAAAGTCAGAAAAAAAATTCAGAAAAAAAGAAAAAAGTAAAGTGTATGGAGAATGAGTGTGAACAATGAATGCTATAATTCTTGCATTTTCATTCTATAAATTAATATCTGTGGTCACATGAAATTCATTACTACACAAAGGGCAAATGAACATAGCAAAATTAACTAGAGCTGCTCACATATAAACAATTTGTCTAGGCATTCATATTGAATAACTTTGTGATAGGCAACATAACATAATTCTGCGTTGATTTTCAGTGATAATAAATGGAGACACTTTACAGCCTTGTTTTCAAGTTCTATGTATAACTTTTGTTGTTTCAGAAATAAAGCACAATAATTCTTGTTCTGAATTGTATATAACAAAGAAAAATGAACTTTTGTGTTTAAAAATGTAAGCAAAAGTGCTTGAGCATTTTAAGAAGAGCAAATGTTAAGTTAATAACATTCTGCAGGGTATGCAGTTTGCCTGCCCTAAATCCTCTCAAACCTAAATATAGCCAGGTGCATATTTCATGTCTATTTGTTGAACTAGTCTGGTTGATATGGTTTTAGTTTTTACCACTCACTGTTCCTTTTGTTAGTGTATGTCACTGTTTTTATATTTTAATGTTATTTTTTAAATGTTTTAATGTTTATTTTTTGTACTTAATGAGCTGAAAATATTGAAAATCTTGACATTCTTGCATTTTTGACAGCCATGTAATGAAAAGAACATCTTTGTTTACCTTGATAAAGGCTTCCTCCAAGCTGTTTTCCTGAAATGCACTTGGCATTTTTTTTTGTGATCTATATAGAATCACAACATGGAACTTTTTCACACAGATTTATTTTATGTACAATAAGATATATGGTGCATTGGCAGGGAAAAATGGTCCAGGCTTATAAAGTAAATGTAAAATTTATTTTTTTTAGATGGATAAAATAATTCTCCAATACATACTTTAAATAAGACAGGAATTAACTTCTTGAGTGGAATAATGTAAGTCTCACTGAAATCATAAATATTTGTGGATTTGTGAGAACATTGGATTAAATCCCTTAAAAAAAGTATGCTTGAAGATCGACAGGGTCTTATTCTGAAGTAATCATATCATAAAACCTATTTTGTAGAGATCCACTGTCATAGTAAAAATTCTGATATTTTAATGTTAGAAACTTGATATGCCATGACTATCAGCTTCTTGACAGAATATCTAGCTGTCCCCCAAAACCTAATCACGTCCTTCGTTGAATGACCGAAGAGGATACACTGTTACAAAATAGATCAGATGATAGATAGATTGGAAAATGTTGAAGAGGACTGTAACATGATATAGGAAGTTTACGTGACCTTTTACAAGGGCTGGATTTTATTCATTTTCCTTTTCAATGTTTTTACTCAGTGAATCCCCTTCAATGATTGCCTGTACTAGGCTACTTTGAATTGGTCTAGGTGTACCCATATTATAATATATAGTACTTTGGGGCTTTGAGGGAACAGAAGATATAGTTCATGTTGAAGAAAATTTAAAGAGAAAAGAAAACCCTAAATAATGTCCTAGTGACAAAACATACACAGTGATTAGTCTGAACGTGATTCTGGCATGATTATTTGCCACATGAATAATTCCATAAAGTACTCTCAAATTTTACAGAAAAGGGAAGAATATTGCCTCCTTCCCATCATACCTACTTAGTTATAAATGTACAATTCTATGGATAGTTCACCCAAATGGATAGTTCACCCAAAACAATATCATCAGAAAAATAGTGTCTGTGCTGCAACTCTATGTTCAAATTTTAAGTTAAAGTTAATGGCAGTTACATTAGGGATATAAAGAGGAAACACTAGCACCAAAAGCAGGAGTCGAGGAGATGAAAGCTAAAGTTGTTGCAGCAGGATCAAAAGACATATACTATAAAATCAGACTTCAGGTCTTGCAATTCTCACAAACCTGTTTTTTGTATTTTGATGCAAGTGTTGTATCTCTGGAATGAAAATATCCTTTTTATGTGTGTGTGTGTGTGTTAACACATGTTTCTTTAAAAAGCAGGACAGAAGCTATTGGAAACTTTTTTTTTCTTTCTCTATTTGTGCTCCACAATCTTGTGCTCAGCACTCTATTTGTGGTCAAGTTATGCTGTTTTTTGATGACCTTCATCTTCAATCTTTTACAGACCCCACTTTCTCCCTCATATGTGGAGTGGACAGTTTGAACAGAGTTCTTGCATAGTGTTTCAGTCCTGAGCGCTTTTATGTACTGTAGCCCTGAAGAAACTAATTTCAGTATGCTCATAGAAGATTAAAGTTTCTGCAAAGGATTGCATTTTCTGTTTTATTTATTTATTTTTTTTTAATCTTCTGTATTCCTTTCTCATTTTATGTCTATTTCTCTTAAGATTGCCATCCATACATTTTGTTTTGTATTTTCCACCAGAATCAATTTATTGCGTTTTAAATGTGTATTCAATCTTAAAACTGTAATGCAAATGTTTGCTGTAGTGATAGAAATAATAAAAACTTATCTGTATTGCAGTCAGTTGAGTGAAAAGAGTTATGATGTGGAGAATGCCCCAAATCATCATCTTGCTGAATATTTGTTTATTAAGACATCCTTATTTGGTATTTGACAACCACAGCTGCTTTATCTCTTTAAAAGAAAATGTTAAAAATACAGGTTTAAAACACTAATTATATTTAAAATGAAGATATTTTCCCCTTCTACATGAGTATATGTAAAAATCTTAAGTGAACAAAAAATAATTGAACTTTCAGAATTTGCTCTAAGATTTTCACACCAATGTGTGAATGACTTATTTGGCTATGACTTGTTGACTATTGAAAACTTGTTTTAGGTGAGGGGATCACTCTAGTTATTATTCCAAATTGGGCAAAAACACTTCTCTGACAGACTCTTCTTATGCTTAGGCTTGGGATATTAGGAACATTGTCCTGCATCTGTAAGACTATGACAACAATTTTTTCATCAGTTAATTTGTTCCTAATGAAAAGATTTCTCTTAAAAGTAAAGCAATAAATGTACTTTGTCAGAAAAAAAAAAATGGCAATTGGAAAAGTATTTGATAACTCTTGTTTGATTAACTGAATGTTATAAAGAATTCACAGTAATCCATTTTGCAGTAAGTGAGTAAAATTATCTCTATTTCTATTCTGGAAAAAAGTCAAGTATTTTGTGGCTGAAAAATTCATTACCACATCAAGTCATGTAATGCTTGGCTATTTGGAAATAGTATGATAAATTTTCTGTTCCTTCTTTTTTCCTTTAAGAATTATTCATGTTCATATCTTATGAATAGAGACCTTATGGGAATGATTTTATGCATTATAAGCCATATAAAAATGGACGGATTTACTTCCTTTCTTATACATGACCTGTAATTGTGGAGATAAATGAGCATAGCTTTTTAAATAAAATTATTTTTTTTCACGTTGAAAGGGTAACTCTAATAATTTCTATAGATTATTTACCATCCGTCTTCATTTGTCTTCTGACAATTGTCACTGCATATGTTTTTGAGATGAATAGTTGCTTTTATCTTCGACCAAAGTCCATGGACTCAACAGCAAATGACTTTGACTATTCAGTGATGTGGAATAAATGATGTAATAAAAGGCTGGAGTATGAGAGATTGTCTTTCTCCTCTCTTTAAATGGATATTTTGTTTTTTTTAAGTGCTTTCTGTGGGAACTTGATCTGAGCAAACATATTCAGTCACTGAGATTATTGGGAAAGTGAATTTTGTAAAGGTGCTCTTTTCTGGTATTAGAGTTTTGTACTCTGACTATATTGGCTGTGTTATGGGAAGTTACCTGTCTGAATACAATGCAATGATAGTTCATTTTTCACTTCTTGGCAGTTTTGGGCAGCTAATAAAAGTATCAGATGGAATTGCGTGTCACATGGAAACCTAAACTTCAGTAAAGTATAGAATTTTAAGGGAAATGATGCAGACAGAGCATAATTGTACAATATATTTTAGATATCAGTGAGTATCAGTACTGTCAATATAATGTACTGTAAGTACCATTAATAGTCTTTGTTGGTATACTGGTACATTGAATATCTAGAAACTTTGAAGGAGTTTGTGAATCAGGGAAAATACAGTAGTCACTGGATGTCAAGAAGTGTCTCATTTTTTATTCTGTAATTTCGCAACAATTATTCTAAAATTATAGAATAGATCTGGCACATGTCTTAACTGTAAGCAGTATTATAATCTTAAAATGATGGAGAGGAGACATCCTAATAATGGATTAATGAGCTATTTAGTTCCTACTGGTTTTTTGAACCTGTGGAATAACACTTAGACAAGGAATTAGGCAGTGGTAAAATTGGCACAACTTTTTGGCTTGTGGGTTTTATTTAGGAAAAATAAGTAGCTTCAAAACAGACTCCTTGTAACTCTTGTAGCCGTGCCAGATAGATATATTCATTTTGGAACTCTAGAACTTGAATTTTCCCTTTGATTTATGACTCAAAACCAAAGGCGAAGCTTTTCATTTCTAAGACAGTGCGGTCAATCAAAACCAAGTCTGTCTCAAAAGCTAAGCAGTCAAGCTCAGTCAAGTTTGAATAAGGTCCTGTTTAACACATCACTCAAAAAAAGTCGTATTCAGGGTCTTCGCACATTGTCTTTTCAGTATCATTTAATTGCTGTCTCTTGCTGCCTCCTACTTCCATTCTAATAAATGAGTAATACTACACAAGGCAAAGCCCTTTCTTAGTTGCTATCTAAGCATAACAGACTTGAAACGAGCTTATGTTGCAGAAATATACAAAAAAAATTAAGATGCTCTTCCAACCAGTTAATTGAACAAAGATTCAAAATGACTGAGAGTCTAACTTGACTTTTTCTATGAGATTGTTGGGGAAAGTTTCATACTAATTAACTTTTGATATGGGCATGAGATATGGAGGAAATGACCTGATTATTCTGAAGTCTTGAATGTTTTAATACTGTTCCTTTTAGAAGAATTATTGCAGAGTATTGCAAACTTTCAGTTACTTCAGTTAAGGCTATATAAGACTGCTCTAGTTCACTATAAAAAAAAACAAATATTGTATTTTTAGGCTTCATTGTCTTATGAATAAGAGAATATGTGCAGCTTTATATATAAAGTACTTTAAAAGCTTCTCCGGAGAAGTTTCTATCTCTGCAGAAAAAAAAAAATCATTAAAAACAGGACTTTTTAGTTTGTACTGCAGTGAAAATAAGTACAATTTATCTGGGCTATAATTTCTTTTTGCAAAGATTAAAATTCATACTCTAGGCATCCTGTATCAGTAATGGCTGAAATACCAATTCATCAAATAAATGCTATGTTTGGCTAAACCTATAGTTCAGTATCTCAGAAGCACTCTGGGTGGTTTTCCAAACAGAATCACAAGATGAAAAAGGGAAGTAAAAACTCCTAACAGATTATCAGCTGTAAAACTCTTAGGAGGTATCTCTGTCTGGAACAGATAAAAGTGCCAACCAAACTCAAAGCTCTTAATGAAATGTGAGGTCAGTAGTATGCAACATCAGCTTTTCTTTTCGCAGCTGAATCCATATCCAAAACTTAAAAATTGCTTTCAGTTTAAATTACTCTTCATGAGAACCAAGCTGGGCTGTCCCCTTGTACAATTTTTTTCTTACAAAGAAGAAACAGACTGTTTTCTTGAACAAATACCTCAAAGGAGAAAAAGAGATAAAAAAAAAGTGAAGAATAATAGTTATTTACTTTGTTCCAGGATTCCTGTTATTAGTTCCATTTGATAATAGTGTCATAGCTGAAGGTTGTCTAACACCTTCTCTGAAATTGTAATGCCTCAATGACTGGATTATTTTTGGATATCTTCAATCATTGCTTTATTATCTGCTAATGTTTTTGGAGACTTAAAGGGATCTGAGTTCTCACTAGATTTTCACTCAAGAACTGTCTTTCAGGACCTTCAGCTTGCATATACCTTATAAAGGACTTAATTAAATATGGTCACGTTTGCAATAATCTTACACCATTTACAGGAAATTAATATTCTTGTTCATTTACAGCTGCTACCTATGAGGCATGGGAATCATTGTCCCCATAAAGCTCTTAAACTGTTGCTTTTTGGTAAGGTTTACATACATTCCATTGCACTCAGGACAATCCACAGTTGCCAAAAGACTGGGCTGCTGTAAAAAAGGAAAAAAAGGTGCTAAAATTGCTGTAAAATGAACAGGAAAGTTATGTCTCCTTTACCATTATCAGAAAGCGTTATGCGGTATGGTTTTGTTTGTCTCTTTATTCTTGAATATCCTGTATTCTGCTGTCAAATAAAATTTCTGAGTCTGTTTAAACTGCTGACAGACCAGTGAGAAGTGGATACTAAACTTGTTGGTCTACACTGGTCATCCTTAGTGATTGATTTAAATGTCGAGCCAACATGAGCAGAGGAAATGCTCAGATCTTTCTTTCATTTGCAAACTAATATAGCTGACCTTAAGTTAGATATAAATATAGTATTTCTTAGAAGGGGATTAAGGATTTGTCATTTGATTCTGTTATTTAAAAGTTGTAGGACACACGGTGCTCTAGGTGATGCATAATGATTTGTTGCTTAAAAGCTGTTTTAATATATTCTACTTGTAAATGCAATGTATATATACCTGAAGCATTCTTGTTGACAGTTGTTGATTTGTACTGTGTTATGACTACATGCAGAACTCAGTGGCCATTGGCAAAGCCAGCAGGGAGGATAAGGATGTATTTCTTCTCAAGATAAAGAAGCTGGTACCTCAGCTGCTAATTAGTAGCATCCAGAGCCGGAAGTACAGAATCAGTAAGGGTAGCTTGAAATCTTGTCAGAAAAGAACTTGGGGGTCTTTCTGAATGTTTGGGAATTATGAAGGTTTGTGTAAAGGAAATGAACTACTTTTTGCTTTACTGAGGCAGTGAGGGGATGAAAGGCTAAAGGATGCATTTAGGGTAGGAAGATCCTGGTGTCTGTTATGTGAGCAACTGAAAAGGATTGCCATCCTGGCACCATTTTAATTAATCCATTTAACCACTTTAATTACATTTAATTAAATATTCCAACATATACTTTGAATAATAGTAAAAGTTGGATTTTTTAGAGATGCTTTTTCACATAATTTAGGCATCCCTAAATCACTTCTACTGTGACACATGCTGTTGAATATAACTTCTTTGTCTACTAGATACATTTGTCCTTTAAAGTTACTGTATGATGTAATTTCATCTATATTTTAATAACAGTGAATGTTGATCTGGGATGAAGGACACAGGTACAATTTTTTTTCATTGAGCTGCGGTTATGTAAAAATACAACTACAAACAGCTGCTTCTTATTATGGTTTAAAGTATAAAATCAGCTGAAGGTTGGATAGCTTGATGTTGTTCCTCTGAATATCTATGAAAATAAATGCTGCATATGAACAGAAATTCTGATAAAATTACATTAAGGTTGATGAATAACTCTAATCTTGTATTTTGTCAGTTTAATGTAGAGATAAACAATTGACTAACTCAACAAATATTGAGATTTAGACATATATCAGATTTTATACATATATTCAGACATATATTTTCTATTTTTACCTAGAATGCTGAAAAAAATTAATACAATTGGAGGAGAAATATTGGAATCATAGTATATTCAGGAGAAATGAAAGTTGTGTATTTTCATACTTTAGAAGGTGAAAGATGATGCTGTTTTAAAAACAAACACATGGGAATAATAATAAATAAAAGTATTCTGCACTTTCAGATTTTGGGGTTTGGGGTTATCTATGTAATACTTAATGTATACTAATCTTTCTGTTCTGGTTAAAATACAGACCTGACTGATGAAGGCAAATTACTACTGTTCTCTAAGAAAACCTGAGTATCTCAGAACTTAAACAACTACCATTCCTGGAGATAGCTTACTTTTCCTCCAAGCAGTGAAATATCCCCTATCATTGGTTTATATGCTATTTAGCAAGTGGAGGATAAAAAGTATATTGGCTAGGCCCTTATAAATTGTGTTTCTATTATTCTATTCTATTCTATTCATTATTTTGAACAATGATCATGGATGTGACTGATTTTCTCTATTTGTCTGTGTACTGCTGGCATTTCTGTTTCATCAGTGTAGGAATGGCTTCATTGCCTGATGCTTTCCTAACTTTCTGCTTTGTGGCAGAGCAGTAAGGGAACAACATTTGTTTTCTTAATAGCAGCAAAGCACAGCAGTTAAACCTACCATCTACTGCAAAGGCTCTAAACATTACATGAATTTACATTACATTGGGTAAATTCAATTTTAAAATGTCCATTTTTGAAAACTGACAATAAGGAGAGTCTGTATTTTTCAACCAAGCCATATGAAGCCCTTAGAAAGCTAGTGATAGTAAGAAGTAGACTGAGGAAAGTAGAGAGGACAAGATTCTCTGCCCTGGTCTCTTATGTTAATAGCTGTGTCACTATCCCATGTATAGCTGAGGGATGTAATCTTACTTATTTATTTATTTTTTTTCATCCCTTCTGTTCTTTACAAACAAAATTTTCTATGAATAACTATGTAAAAAAAAAGGAAAAAAGTTTTATAGCAGAAGGAACTTAATATGACAGAAACTATCAAAATAAACGTTCTCTGAGTAGATTTGTGAAGCCTTCTATGACCTGATTCACAAAACCTTTTTTTTTAAATCATTAATGAAGAATAAGTAGTCAGTATAGAAAATATTAAACATGACCTTTTTTTATTAACTATATTCACATATATATATATGTATAGACTAGAGCAAGAAAAAATTCCATGGACAAAAGTAAAATTCTTCAAAAATAATTTCCAATCTCTTTAACTAGAGATAGGAATAATTTTCAGAGACATGTGTTTTACATCTTGATTTTATTTCCCATATAATCCAAATATCCTGTTTGTGAGTTTTGTTCTATTTTGATGGGAATATATTAACCAAAGGAGAGCTAAGTACATTGCAATTAAACCCCCTTTATAAAAGCATTTGATGTAATTAGCACACTTCATTGATTGGGAATTGCTTTACAGATCATGAGGTAGCTATGTTTAAAATTTTAATTAGGTAAGCTGCACACAGCATGGTTCCTTCAGTTTAAATTTAGATTAGATTCTGTGTTTATACATCAAAATAGCTGTACAACAATTGTGAATAGGGGTCGGGGAGAAGACAAGTAGCCCTAATTCACTGAGGTGCAGTATTAAATTACCTTTTTTAAATTTCTTAATATCAGAAGTCTGCACTGACATTGTTTGCATTCCTCTGTAGTACTCAGTGGAGTAAGATTTGTGTTTAATAATTTAAAATAATTGTTATATACTGTAAATATTTCTTAATTCTATGGGAACTCTTAGCTACCTTCTAACAGTCCCAGACAAACTATATTTACGGTGAATCAATATCCCTTTACAGAGGCGGAAAAAAATAAATGTGCCTTGTATATGTTTTACCAGTGTAAGAGTGATCAATATCTTTATTCATGAGTTTTTTGTTTGTGAAAATATGTTTCGATCTGTGCTTATAAATCTACCCTGCAGTATGTTTGTGAAATGTCAATTGATCTCGGAGACAGTATAAATATCAGTATAATTGATCTATAATGTAGATATGTATCTCCAACAGTAAGTAATATGGTTTTACTTATGTTCCCAGTATTTGGGGAAGGAATAATCTCAGAGTTAGAGCAGCACTAAGGAATCAGAGGATGATTTAGCTAAAAGTGTTCATATTTTAAAGTTATAGATAAAACTCAAAGCAAATAATTAATTCCCCAGCTGGGTTTCGAATACTGCATCATGACTGGCATTGTACTAATACTACTGCTATAAATTATGAGCAGTAGAAAATATAGAAGCCAAATAAATTTCTAGATGGGCTATTTAGATCTGCTTCTGTACATCAGTGATTACAAATCTATTTTTTTTGCACTATCTTGCTTTCAAAATCACCCTGGTTGTAATGCAGCTTACCTCTTCAGAAATAAACTCATAAATAATTATTGTAAAAGTGTTCTCCAGTGAAAATTTTGTCTTTAAGCACACAGGGTTGAAGGGCTTTTGGCTGAACATTTTCAGCATGACTATGGAACTCTTCACTGCTCTTGCAACCCTAACTGTTAAAAGTGTGGGTTTTTTCATTTTGAATCTGTAATTCTCATTTTTTAAAAAATAAATAAATAATAGACAAAAGACTTGTTTATCTTGGACTTGAAATTTAATTCTTTTAAAACAGTTTGTGGGATAAGTTGTTTTTGCCAGGACAAAATTTACTATATGCCTTTTTCTAAAAATAAAAAGTGCTGTGTTTAGTCTGCCCTATTCTAAGTTTCAGTGTTCTTAGTTCAAGGGGTGCTACATCATGAGGTGGTTTACAAACCAATACCTTTAATAGGTGTCAGCTTGAATTCTGACTTTAAGTAGCATTAATTTCTGCTCTTCAAAAAGACAACTCTCTGCTCCCTTTTTTCTAGTTTTCACATAGAATCCAAAGAATTGCAGTGAAGACCACATTTCTAGTTGTGGAAAGTTTTTTTAAACTCCATCACAAACTTACTGTTAGATTTTTATTGGTCTTGTGATAAACAGGAATATAATCCGTGAAAAAAAAAAGCGGTTTGTGCTAATGAGCAAATGTGAGGGAGTACAAAAAGTTCTGTAAGCAAACTGTCGGAAATGAAAACAACGGGACTCAAAAAGCGCATGCCCATTAACTTTAAGAAGGGAAAGGTTCACTGAAGGGAAAAGTTCACTGAGGAAGAAGAGGAGCCTTCATCAAGAAGACGACCAGGGGGGTTTAAAAGACCCCCTAGCAACAAGGAAGGACATGCGCAGAAAAGAAGGAACTTTCGAGAAACAGAGATAAGAAAGGGATAAAAAAGGTGCTTCCACGGGCTACGGCGCGCGCCGTTGGTAGAGCAGAGACTCCCCGGCGGCCCAGCGCTGCTTGCTTGCTATTTACAATAAAGCAGACTGGCAAATCAATTGGCTCAGAGGATTTGTCCGTTTATAACAGTCTGAAACATACTTCACAGTGCTTGTTGTATAAACATTTTATCCTATCTCCAAAACTAGAATTTTTAACACTGTATTCAAAAACATTTCTATGAATTAAAACTTCTAGATAACGTTAAATGAAAAAAAGTAACCCATCTCCACACCAGGTTGAGTTCCCCAGAAAAAAAAAAAACACAAAAACAAGAGCTTGTTAAAACGTAAATAAGAGTCATTTAATCATATAACTTTTTCAAGGCTTTATGAATGTGTGACTTTTCTTTTTCTTCACTTAACCTCTGAATATATTTACTGGCTCTGAATATATTTGCTGTGATTAAGTTTCTCCTTGTTTTGCTTAGTGTTAAAAGCAGGTGGTTTATGTATGTATAGAAAATGTTTTAAGAGCTCATTATTCTCTTATTTCAGAATTACTGGCATAAAAGATGACTTCTTAGTTGATTTTAATCCTTTAAAATATTTAACATCTGCAGAAGCTCTGAAATGTATACTTCATTTTGCTTTCATACTACTTCAGTGTCTTTTTTTTTTTTTTTTTGGGACGGATTAACTTTTTATATTTTCATTGGTTTCTTCTGTAAATCCCAAATTTTCAAAACCCAGTTAGGCTTTCAAGCCCCCAGAAGCCTCCCACTGCCGAAAAGGGCAATAACATGTTTCTGTAGTAACAGGCATACTGGCAAGCTTTCTATTTATCTTTCTGTCTAGAAAGAACTCAGTGACAAATTTGTCTGGTGTTTCTCAAGCATGAGTAGTACTTCTTGGAAAAAAGACAGTCAGACAATGTAAAAAGAATTTTAAAAATTTCCAATTTAAGACAATATTGTGATGGGAGCATGACACTGTGAAAAGGTGGATAGATGTTTCTTACAGCACTTGAGGAGGTGGTGTATGGCTGAAAGTGTGGAAAACATATTTACTTTCCTCTGTGTTTCTCACAGCTTTGTTAGGTAAGTTATGCAAGTTAAGGTGCTATACTATGGAACAAAGCATGTCTGTTGAGATTTTGTAATGAGTAACAAGTTACCAGTAAGATACTATTTTTTCTCTGAAAACCTCTTGCTAGTTTGGACACTAATCATATGCCTTGTATCCTAGAGAGAACATGTTGTTGTTTGCCACACAGAGGACCTTGTTGCAGTTTGATGGGGGCACAAATTTAGTAAGAGATAAATACCCTTGCATTCCAGATGATCCTCAAAGGTTAGAGGGACTAGGGGCGTCTGGACTCATGTCTTAATAGGGATACCAAATACTGTGTCAGCTATACGCCCAGCTCTGGCAGTATTGGATTCATGAACAGTCTGTCAACCATAGGTCTGATCACCTTCAAGACAAGTGGTTGAGTTCATGAATAGCACAATTTATTCAAATGCAACATTTAGAAAACAATTTTCAGATGTCAGTATAGGAAATTCTCTACTACAGTGTGGGATTCTTAACTAGTACCTGGTGTACAAATGCATAATCATCACTCACTCAGAAGATGAAAGAAGGCTCTTAACCTTCAGGAGTCTCCTCAGGCAGTGTCCTGACCGGAGGGGAGGAAAGGCATTCAGCCTATTGACTGATCTAGAAGTTACGATAGAATCTTCCCTCTCTCCTTTCCCTTAGTTCCCTTTCTCAGTTCTTACCACCCCATTCTTCCTACCTAGTTCTGACCACCCATTCTTACTTCCCTACTATATCCCTCCTTAGTTCGCTGTGGGTGTAAGGAGGAGCAGGGTCTCAAGGCAGTGAGCCAGAAGACAATTATTAAGGCATTAGCATACATACGTACAGCAAATCATCCAGATTGCTGGACCTTATCCAGAACCTTATTTGTCTACACACATGAGAAACACAGCCTAAAGGATTGAATCAACTTCTAGAAGCAGTCATATAATTGCTCTTTTGTTCTTTGTTTTCTGACAGAGCTTGCTGACAGAGCACCTGCACTGCCGCTCTTGAAGTTGGTTACCTACTAACAACACAATCCATTCTATTGCTCCCGAAGCAGACCTCCACCTTCTTTATTTATTAAATTCTAGCAAAATCATGTATGTTTTATTCATGTTGTGCACAGTCTCTTTCCCTGTCCCCAGGGTTTTCCTGGGAACAGGACTTACTCACTGGACCAGAGACTTTTCAGCTCAGGGTACTCATAGTCTGGTAGTGTGTGTAGTTTGGTCTCTCATTCCTAGACTGGTATCTCCTCGCCATTTCTCAGCTGAACCAACATGACCTGTGTTTTTGGTCATGTAACCAACATGCATTTCAACTGGAGAAGACATGGAACACAAAACAATATTCCCAAAAATACAATAAGGAATATGGCTCCCACCACCACCACCTTCTTTACCCAGAGTCCAAGATCTGGCCAAAGTCCCACAAATGGATTCCAACCATCATTCACTTGCAGGTTCTGAGTTAGCTGTTTTAGGGTCTGCAAACTCTTATGGATCAACTCAGAATGATCAGATAGATAGGTTCATGCAACACATCCCATCAAAATCCTCACACCCGTGCCCTTGTGCCAAGAACAAGAAGTGAATTACAGCTCGATTCTGTAAGGTGGCATGATGGATTGCATCCATATCTGCTAGCAGACCCGCTAGAGAAAGCGTAGTAGCATTATTTTGTTTAGCAAACCAACATCCAAGCTTTGCAAGCTTATTATTATTAAGCTTATTATGAGCAGCAGCAGAGGCAATTCCCGGCGTAAAGATAGATGCAGCGATTATTTCACCATGGCTTCAGAATGTCCATTGATCAAGCAATCCATTCAGTCCAATCAATCCACTGATTGTCTTCTATAATTGGCTCTGGCAAACCTGTATGAGATCAAATATGGGTTATGAAGCACGGCTGCTCTCTTTGATTCCGCGTATATACAAGTTCTTTTAGGAGCACATACAAAACTGTTTTTGTGACATTCTTCAGATGTGACCCCTTAAGCCATTCCACCAGGCCAGTGACATAGGTGGAGTCTGACACAATGCTAATGTCCTGGGGGAAGAGACGAAAATACCATACCACAGCCGCAAGTTCCACGATCTGCGGGGAGCCCTTGACCGTCTTAATGACCCACTACATCAGGCGCCCTTTTCATCCTGCCATACAATACCTGAATTGCTGGCCCTTCCAGAGCCATCAGTAAACGATGTGAGAGCATTTCGTTTGGGTGTATGACTAATACATGGATTTGGCATAATCCCTACAGAAATCATAAGGGTGAACAGAGAGTTTCTTGGAAGACGGATGGCTATGGTGCCTGTGAAGTCCACCGAAGCAACTTGGAAAGATTGGCTGCTTTGTAAGAGCCAGTCCGACTGCTCCTGTGTAACAGGCAACATAATGGTGGCCAGGTCTCCACCTTGCAATGCTTTTAATCATGCTAGTCCCCTTTGCACCACCATGGCCATCATTTCATGTCTCTGCATCACAGTCTTTTGAAACTGATGGTAAAAAAATCCACTCTAACATTACCAGAGACTTCTGATTCTGAGAGTCCCATTTCCTATCAGGTCGAAAGGCTGGGTGCTAGACTGTATTGCATACAGGTTTACTCTGAATCCCTGTCATTCAGACAGAGCCTGGGAGACTGATCCCATTGCCTCTCACACTCAGCCATCTGTCGTGCTGAAGAAAGGGGTCACCCTTAAGCCAGATAAATAAAGGGAGCAGTTTTACTGTCGTCAGGCCTAACAAAGACCTTACCCAGTTCAGGACACCCAGGTCCTTACCCAGGTCATTCAATGTGTGAACCTTTTCAGGAATCTTAACCTTTTGTGGTGTTATTGTCCCTTCTCTTATGCTCCATCCAAGATAAAGCCATGGGAGTGCAGTCTATATTTTTTCCGAGGCCACAAGACCCACTGCCATCACCGCCTGATTCACATATGTCACTGCTGCTCCAGTCTCTTTGGCTGTTAATGAGGCAATTAAAATATTGTCCATGTAGTAGTAAATCAGCTTCACCGGATGAGCATTTCAGGCAGGCGCTAAGGCTCAGGCCATGAACCACCGGCAAATCGTGGGACTGTTGCACATACCTTGTGGCAGTACCATCCAATGGTACCTCTGGTGCGGTTCAACAGCATTTAAAGATGGTACCAAGAAGGCGAATCTTGGCTGGGTTGAATGGAATAGTGAAGAAGCAGTCTTTCAAATTGATTATTGTGAGAGCCCAGTCCCGGGGCAACATGGCTGGAGATGGCATCCCGAGTTGTAAAGCTCCCACTGGTTGGATCACTGCATTTATCCGTTTGAGGTCATGTAGCAATCGCCATTTTCCGCTGCATTTTTTGATGATGAAAACTGGGGTCTTCCAGGGACTGGTAGTTGGCAATATGTGACCAGCCTGGAGTTGCTCAGCTACCAACTGTTGTAGATATTGCAGCTTGTCCTTAGTAAGGGGCCACTGACCCACCCAAATGGGATTTACAGTTTCCCATATTAGGACAAGAGTGTGCTGCCTTTCAGCACCCCCTATGATAAATTTGCATCCCACCCACAAAAGGTGGACGGAAATGGCAGCACAAATGACCTGATAGTTGCCGTCCGACCTTCTGGGCCCACAATCACTAACATGTCCTGGCTCTGTCAGGGGACTGTAGTGCTACCCATGATAGATAGGGCA
>VWPW01002644.1:113189-142091 GCA_013389825.1 Crypturellus undulatus | reverse complement strand
GTCTTACAGAAATAGGTACTACTGAGGGAGAACACGCCAGGTGCCACGGATAGCTGGCTATAGGGGGATTTTCCTAACCTACAAAACTTATTCTAGTGTTTATCTAGTGTTTATAGTTGTGGAGTTGGAAGAGACAGGCAGCAATGGTGGAGGCACATTTGTGGTCAGGCTGACACCAGACTGCTCACAGCAGCCGGGTGCTGCTCACAGACTGCACCAGGACACCAAGCTCTGGGACACTCTAGGGCTGGCAAAATCCCAGCTTCGCTATTCAGCAACTGCAGATAAAGCTTGGAAGGCCTTTCTCAGCCAAACGAACCAGCAAGCACGCTGCCGTTCGGCAGCACACGGAAAAGGAGAAACGAGAGGGGAAAGCCGTGAGCTCCGCCAGCTCTGCTCTGAAGGAGCAGAGCATTCCCGTACCCGAGAGCTGCGGCATCCCGCGCGCCTTTGAGCATCTCTGGAAAGCAGCCGCCCGCGGGCGGCGGGGCTCAAGCCGGCCGGGCCGCTAGAGGGCAGGGGAAGGCAGCGCTGAGCGCCGGGCCTCCCCCAGCAAGCCCCACGGCAGCTTCCCCTTCTGCTGCTTTCTTTTCTCTCTCCTTTTTTCCCTCTTATTTTCTATTTCTGTGGTGATATTTTAGGGGTTCCTCGCTTGCTCTGCTGTTCGCTCGGGGCTGAGGCGGGGAACGCCTGTCTTATGAGGTGCTGCTCACGTGCGGCGCAGCGACCGCCCGACCGCGGTGTTGGCTGCCCTCAGAGCGGCCTTTCTGCCTTCCTTGGCAAGAGGGGAGTGCGTGCCAGCAGCCAGCAGTGCATTTCGTTATTAAGAGCAAGACACAGCCCACTCTCCTTGAATTACATCATTCTCCGCTCACCCTTCTGCCCCTTCTTGTGATGACCCCATCACAAGGGTGTCCCGAAGGAAATGCCCACACAACTGTTGAAATTTCAGAGCTAAACTGATGGACAACTATTTTTACTTGAAATTTTGGCCCAGGCGGGGTCTCATTTACTTAACCAGACAACGTCAAGCACAGTGAGTGGTGATGGGACCATTTTACCACATTTATTCAGTTTCAAGTCTTTTCTCTTTTTAATTAGTTTGGCACCAGCAAAAGGCCAAGTCATCCAAAAAACAGAACAAGGTCTTCTTAAAAACTTTACGACCTTCTCACATCTTTCCTGACCCAGAGGAATCCCCTGGAAGGATGGAAGTTGCCCCCATCCCATCCCTGCACAGAGCCCCATGGGACAAAAATCTGTGTTTCATTTAAGTGACACCAGGTGCCACAGACCCTGGCCCCCACCAACAGGCCCCCTCCTGTGCTCGTTGCTGCTTTGGTCCCCCAAACTAATTGGTAAAATAGCTATCTTTCTGTCTGCTTTCTTCAAATAGTACGTCTGGGGAGTGCAGACAACAGTCCTCCCCAGGGCATTCTCTGCATTCCTCTGGTTTTGTCCCTGAAATATTTTAAAACACAGGTCTAGCCTTTCCTCAGAGTTTTTTTCCTCTTTATTTTTTAAAAAAGTAACTAAACAAAACAAAGCAAAACCTCGTACAACACAGGATATAATCAAGCATCCCAAAACCAGACCTTGGCATCTTCCTTTTGCACCCCACCCAAAGACGTGTGAAGTGGAGCACTGCATCTGAGGCTCCTTTTAGACTGACGGGAAGAAAAATGAATCATATCTTACAATTTGTCCACCTTATTCTTAAATGGGTATCAGATAATTTACACAATAAGAAGTCTGATTCACTTTTTGATTATGAAAAATGCTTCACCAGTAGGCACTGCATGAATCCCACCCACACATGCAATAACTTCGCTAGGAACTTCACCAAGGAAAAACCCAGTTCCTTTAGTCTGCCACGGCATATCCATTCGTCATTGTCTGGAAGCCTCCTTTCCATTGTCTGGAAGCCAAATAACATGCTTACACCCACATAAATCAAGGCACATCCATGAATGATATCTGTTCATCTGAGTTACGTTGGGTGTGAGTCTGATCCAGTGAGCCTAGATCCAGGACAAAATAACTTAATCTATGTGAATTTGTAGGCATCATGTTACAAGTACAACAAGGGATAATCACTAAGCAGGAAGCAAAGTTACTTTTTCAGTCTTCTGAACAGAAAGGAGAGAAAGAAACTGCACCACAGTGACCCTCCTAGGAACTCAGCGACAGCAACAAGCATGACACAGGGCACGAGCAAGATGACAGTGGGAGAGGTGGAGTGCATTTCTGTCCATGACCTGTCCATAACTGCATATGTTCCCCCACTGAAATGAAGGTGGCAGCAGAGCGAAGTTTTAGGGTTTGGAAAACACTTAAATCTGGTCCTTCAACTTCAGTTTCTCTGATCTCTGTAGTGTCTAAAGTGAGACTGCAAAGTTTTGCATAAACATGTAAAAAGACTTGACATAATGGTTTCTATTTCAGATAAAACAAATACAGAAGTGAGTGATAGGGGGAGACTAAATCCTAGCTTTATCTTCTGTTGCACAAAACAGAACTAGATGGTTGGACGTGATCTTGAAGGTCTTTTCCAACCATAATTCTATTAAGACAGTTTGGTTATACGTTGTCCTGCCACGCTCTGCGCTAAATGCTTTTGAAGAAGGACTCCAGGGAGGTAAGCCAGAAGAAATAAAACCAAAAATAAAAGTACTTTTAAATTTTTCTTGAGTTGGTCTGACCACAGAGCGTGCCAGAGTAGCTGGAGCGAGCAGCAACAGACATTCAACATAAGCTGTTTCAACTGCTGTTAACCTCATTCCATCATGAAAAAAAAAATGATAACTTTTATTATAATATGTAGAGGAGGCAGGGAAAATTCCTTTGCCAAATTTGCAGCGAGAGCAGCCCCAGTAAAATCACTTAAAGAAACATGCTAAAAACACCCATTAAGCATCAGTGTAAAGACTGGACTAAAACGAAGGGGTAAATCCTAAAGTACTACTCCCCTTCTTTCTCCCTTAGCCAAAGAGAGCTATTGGAGGAAGTGTCAGGGTGATAGCCACGCAGTAAGAGCAGTCCTTTAGCATTTAGCATTAGTCCTTTACGAGTTATGGGACGACAAAAAAAAAAAAAAAAAAAAAAAAAAAAGAAACAAGACATAAGATTTCTTGAGTTCCCCAAGCTGAGTGTGTGGCATGGAAACAAGAAGCTGAGCTTTTGCGCTCACAGTGTTCTCTTGGGATCTGTTGCAACACTGAGGGGACTGTGACTTGCAGCTTTCCTCTCTGCAATTTAGTGTTCCTTGTAAAATGCCTTGCCAAGTGGAATGTCCCAACAAGACACACAAAACAGTCTTCCAAATCTGGAAAATACAATTATTGCATTTAAGCATCACTGAAGAACATAAAAATAAACATGACAGAGAATTTTAATTTGTCTAAATGTTGGGAGAGAAAGACTGTTAATTCAAGTCTCAAAGATTTTACAAGATCTAAAGTTACTCTCTCAAGCATTCTTATTTTTTTTTCTCTTCCATAAATAAATATCCCTTTGCTAGGTAACAGTTTTTTCATTATACTATTTTTTTCATAATAGCATTGATTAGTAGGGGGTTAGGATTAAATAGTATGAGATTAGATCATCCTTGTTCATTTTCCTTTTTTTTCCTCTCCTTTCTTTGTTTAAATATTCTGAGGTGCTGGACATACTCTTTTGTATAAATACAGATAAGAGTTGGTTTAAAAATTCCATATTATGACAAGCAGTGTTTTGAAAAAAGCACCTATTTTGGAAGTACATAGATTGCAAATTCTTATTGGTCTTCTTACTACTGCATTAACACCGCTATGATAGCAAAACTTGCACTACAGGGACTGTTTGATGTCTTAGAGCGAACTGCACATACCAAGAGAATAATGTGACTGTTTCCTAGTTTTCTTTTCCACAAAGCTTGAGATACTGGTGAGCCAGTCAGACTACTTCATCTATAAATGAGCTGAGCAATCAGCCAAGCAAATAAATATACCATATGTCCCACATCCACCCATGCAAATTTGGGCTCCACTCGCTGAGGTCTACTGCCCACCATAAAGCAGAAGAACAGCATTTTGTGTAGCTGCCTTGTAGTCAAGCTGTCTCTCTGCAACTAATGACAAGGCAGTAGGAAGATCAAGACCTCTCATGAGATCACCTGATGCAGCAAACAGCCCTGATGCAAGTTTTGGGTTCCTGCAAACTTCTTCATGGGTCACAAAACCTACGGAAACAACCCAAGTTGTAAGCAGATCTGAAATAGGCAGTTTGGACCTTCCTTCTATAAATGGTGATTGCCTCTCTGGCCCTCTCCAGAGAGGAAAGATAAGGATAATAAGAAATAAACATTATGATAAGGGGGAATAAACATCATTATTTTCTTCTGAGAATGTCCAGAAGTTGTAAATGCTTTTGCAATAATGAGCAGGCACAACACAGCCTTTCAGGTGCCAGACAGAGTTTTTAATTTATGACTTTTTCACAAGATATTTTTTTCCACCTACCTCACTCCTGTTTTCTCTGAATTTACTGCAAACTCATTTCTATTCTCAAGAGGAAGGCTACGTGTGCATTTGAATCTGGGTGCGTCTGATCTGCATTCGGGGTGCGACACATACAAGGCAATACTCTATAATTTTCACAGACATGTGGGTCCTCTGTTGGTGTTTCACTGCTTCTAAGCCACAGGCTCAGTCTTTGTCAGCAGCCCCAGAGAGTGGTCAGGAGCGCAGGAAGAGGAGACCAGACATTCCAGCATTCCTAAGTGGCAGTGACAGGGCCACATATAATTAAAGAGACAATTTTTAAAAAGCTATCTTTGCAGTGTTGAAGCAGCTTATGTTTTACTGCCCAGTTTGCACGGGCAGCCCTGCGTGCTGCTGTGGTTGATGATTGGGGTGCTCCCACAGAGGGTGCTCATCCGCTGAGGGGCCATCACCAGGCACCATGCACCTGGCATTAGGTACTCAGGTTTGGTTGGACATCAACGTGGCAACCACTGTGAGAAAGAAAAGGAAAAAAAAAAGAAAAAAGAAAACTCTCAAACTTGAAAAATCACCAAGAATATTTCAGTTGCATGAAAAAATGCATTTTTGTCTAAATGAGCATGAAAGGTACTTGGCAGCTCTATCAAGAAAGTTATGCACTCTCAATTACCAGAAAGGGGGCATATTTACACTGACGCTCAGGTCAGTGTTATTTATCTGTATCATTTAATGCACTGGTCATAAACAATATCTTGACTTCTACCCCCGCTCCAGCCCCCCACACACACCAGTAAAGTTTTCCAGAGTCTGTCTCATTACAAGCTCCCCTAAGTTGACTGAAATGCTCATAGAAAAAAACAATGTTTTCTGCTGTAAATTTTCCATTCGTCAGGCAGATGATTGTTTTTATGATTAATGATGTATAAAAATAGAGCATTTCTGGAAGATTATAACATTTCATTTTGATGCTGTATCTGAATAGATGATACATTTGAAAATGCTACTTTAATGTATATGCAGCATCAGATGCTCTTTTAGATGGTGGTGGTCTTGCTTAAGAAACAAAGAACCTGAGAGAAGGCTAGAGGACACAGGGTTGTGTCTGGTGGAAAGGAAACCTGAATTCTGCCTGTTCTATTTGCATCATGGCAAAACTGAGGTTTTACTCCACAATAGCCCACGCTTCTTAAAGAAAGGGAAGACAAAGGTAGGAAGCCCATTCAATCCTGACTGCACGTCACACGTTTCCTGAGCCCTGACCCTGCCTGCTCCAGCATGCTGTGATGCACTCCACGTGCCCCTGGCTGTCTCCTTCCTTCTGCGGGTGGAGGAGGAGAACCAAGTGACAGGAAGATCCACATCACTGAAGCACTCGGGTAGAGCAGCAAATGAGTACGAGCTTCGTGAAAAATCATCAATAAATAAATAAATAAATAAATAAATAAATAAATAAATAACACATTGAACAACCAACATTTATAAGCACTGCCTACTCCATTTGCTGCACGAAGAGAAGTTACATGAGGAAAAATGCAGATTGAGGCTATGCTCACATATACACTCTCAACAATGCCAAATTTAGATTACATATGTAAACTTTTACTTCTGTCATTCCCTAGTCCCATAATGATAAAACTCCACTTTCCTATTATATCCTATTTCCTATATCATCCTGTTATTTGGGTGACCTATATTTTTTAGGATGTCCCCTCCACTCCTTCCAAAAGCAGGTGGTGCTCTTTCCGATGAGAAATCTAGTCCCCTTCTTCATTTAATGCAATTAGCTTCAAACAATTCATATGAACAGATCACACACCCTTTTCCTGAGCATTACTCTTGATTTATCACTATGACCCTTGCTGTCCATTCCTTTTTGATCTCTAATAAAGTAACCCAAATGACCGTTAATCTATTTAAAATAAACTATATCTTTATACAAACACCACCTTTAAAGTTGCTCTGAACTAACCACTTCAGGCCAGGACTTTGAAGGCAGTGGACTTTCCCTTTGATTCCCCAAACTGTATTTTGAGCTTTGCCGTGTATTCGTGGTACCACCAGATAATTACTGATCTGTGCAAGTCCAGGAATTTAAATAAGCAGTAGCCAAATGTAAAGGCAGTGCTTTACTATGTAGCACCCAGGTTTGGACATTTTGAGCACAGTTTTTGGAAAGTCCAAGGGGGTTATGTAAGTTACAGAACTTAAGTCCGTTAACGTTTATCAGAATATCACATGATAGATATTTTAACACCATTGCCTCAAAAGAAGATACTTCTAGCTTCCAGGCAAGGAAATCCTTCTCCTTGATATGTCAGTTAAAGCAAGATCCAATGAATAGATCCTGCTTGCACCTTCACATTTAAGCGCAGAAACGTCTTTTGATCCAACAGTGGAGACATATGTACATTTTTTCCCACAGTTTTCAGTCTAAATTCTTAGAGTTTCCACACTGCCTGCTAAAGATTGTTTATCTGCTTTGACATCTTTATGCTGTTTGGGATCTCTATTTGAAGTGGGTTTTTAAGATTAAATTCTTTTTAAGTGAAGTCAAGATTGCATACAAATCTCATAAATTAAAAATCTCTCCTTCCTTTTTCCCTTAGATTGGGCATTAGATTTGCCCAATTTTCATTTTCAGCAATATGACAATAATACATACATGGCAATTGCTCCCTGCAAAAAAAAAGGCAAGCAAAAAAAAAAGCAAAACAGGTGCATAACAGTAAAACACATTCTGGAAAAATAACATGTAAAGTTACAGCTTATTATTAATTAGCGCTTCTCAGAGCCAAAAGTGGAATACTTTAAAATATAGGCAATGGAAAGAATAAGAAGTGCCATGTTTTTCTCTGTGTAGAGAATGAGTCACTCAGATAAAAGTAGCCTGTGAAATATCAGGATGTATTTTTCACAGAGGTTTTCTTTGTAATTATCTTTTAATCATGTTTACCATTAACTAATTCTGGAAAAAATGTGACTCTCTCAGCCTTGTGGGTCTCTTCATTGAAAAAAAGATGTCTCGATTCACTTTGTAGAAATCTGTATCTGAAGGATGAGCTGATGACATAAGTTAATGCAAGGGATGACGCTTGGGGGCTGGAGTAACCATACCTCAAGGCACGAGGTCTATCCTTTACTCTTGGCCTCTTATCTCAGAGCAAACCTTAACATTCAGAGTCATGATGTACCAGTCTAGGCCTACAGGGCATCCCTCAGTGCTGCCAAAATACACGCAGCCACTGGGAGCCAAAACGTACTCTTGTTTCCACTACAGTTTATATAAAATCTGGGCAGGGTAGGGTACAAAGGCAATGGCAAGCAAAGAGCTAAAAGAGCAAGCAAAATGTGAGATGGAAAAAAATAAGCATGCAGGCACCAAGCAAAGGTGAGGCACAAGAACAACAGAGATGAAAGGGAGTTGGGGGAGATGGAGAAAATGTGTGATACTGCCTGTGAAAACGTCCCACTGAGGTGACTACACGTCCCCATCCTACCTACATCAACAGCTTCTTATGGCTCCCCTTCTCCTCCTCCTCATTTTCTGTGAGCTAAAGTCACACAACTTAGCAGGGAACTTCAGTCCTCCCTGGTGATTTTTGGATACATTCCCTGAACTCAGGCAGTGAAGGTCACAAAAATAACTTAAAATAAGAAAATAACTCAAAATAAGAAAATAAAACTCAGTGACCAACAGCCCACGTGGACCATCCTCCCTTCCGCAGTGCCCTGCTTGTAGGAAAGATGTGGGAGCCCACCACACTCCTTTACAAAAACAAAGAATGGGAGTCAACCATTTATAAGTAGTTTTGCTACCTCAGGAACAAACCAACCCAGCCCTCATCCTCCCTTTCCCAACTTGGTCATTATATCAACAGAATTGCTCACAGGGAACAAGGCAAGCCATGGTTTTGGTGGGTCTCACCTCTTCCTGTCCTAAGTTTGGACAGGGCAAAAGGCAAGCTGTGGGGAAAGCAGCCTGAACTTTCACAGGATATGGGCCTAGAAGAAAAGCCAGAGCTATGAAACATAAAGTAAACATCTTCAAAATTAGATTCAGTGAGAGTGTCTTATGGGACTAAACTTTGTTTTTTTTTTCCTTTTTTCTTCTTCCAAAATGTGTCAGAAAAGCATCTTTCCCAGGACTGTTTTTTTAACTCCTGCATTACACTGCCTCAGTCACATAACAACAGAAATAACACAAGAGAGAGGAGCCAGATCTCCACATTAATCCCTAAAGATTTTTCCAGCCTCTGGAATCTGCCAGTTGGGGAGTCATTTCTCATCCCCCTTTCTTTTTCGGAGACTGTCAGTACTTTCTCTATTGACCCTTTGACATTCAAATCCTTTCCTATCACAAGGAAAGATGCTGAGGATCTCCCTACTGGCAGTGAGGAAAGATGGAAGCCTCTAAAAAGCAACAAAATCAAGAAAACTGTAAAACAAGATGCCTGGATGATCTGGAAACACCACACACACAGAGAGTTGCTGTGCTCTATTACCTGTCCCTGTATGTAGAGAAAAGTGAAATGGTTCAAGGAAGCATTAGGAACGTGCACTCAGTTAAAGGTCAAAAGGCAGATTCAGGCACATATGGTCTTTGGAGACCAAAGGAAATTTTTATCTGTTAGCTATAGACTTAGGCAGAGATTTATAACGTATTGTTTATATAGAAATTTTTCAAACAAAAAAGTTCCCTCAACACTTCCTTTCTTTTAAAGCTTGGTGTGGGAGGAGTCATCTCTTTCCTGCCTTAGCTTCACGTTAAATTAAACTTTCATCTGAATACAAAACAGGAATCATTTCACCTCCTACTAAGCCACAGCAAAGCAACAGCCCAAAAGGAGTTGTTAAAGCGTCGCCGTGGGGCAAGACCCGAGGGGAGCACTTCCCATCGCCACGGGGCAAACCCCTGAGGCAATGCCCAGTGCCTGCCCATGCCGGCCACCCCTGCCGCTTAACGCGAACCTCACTTAGCACAGCTGCGTGATGAAACACGGGACACATCGCACAGTTGCACCTTCGCTTTTTCCACGTGTCTTGCTGGGAGACTCGGGAGCAGAAGGAGGAGACGGAGTGTCACGGGTGCCAGGCTCTGCAGGGAGCTCCTGCTGTTAACTGACGGGCAGGCGCCTGCTGCTGGTTTTCCCTGGTCCCTCTGCTGGTGTGCGGGCTATTCACCTCTTCCGTAAGACCTGGTTTGGAAACAAGGATGGGAATCAGGGCTACTTTCACCATGGGGCTGCAGAAAACAGTACCTTCACATGGTGGAGTGACCACTGTGAGTACTCCAGCATCAGAGAGGAAAAGGGACCAGCCAGATGGACAGAAAGAAGAAGTACAAGTTCCCTCCAGAACTAAGAGGAACAAAGGACTGGAGGACAGGGAAGGACACATGTCAAAGGAGGGACATAATCAGGAAGAAAGGAGGTAAAATCAGGAACACTTCAAGGGTGGGTGATGTCAAATGAAAATCCATCAAACCGCTGCAGTATGTTTACTAACTGAAATACACTAAGCACTTCCTTAATAGTTTGCTAACCTAGAGGGGGTGCATTAAGAGCAGCATTGCCAGGAGGCCATGGAGGGAATCCTCCACCTCTAATGAGCCCTGGTGAGGCCATATCTGGGGTACTGTACCCAGTTCTGGGCTCCCTAATACAAGCAAAACGTGGAACTACTGGAGAGACTCCCATGGAGGGCTATCAAGATGATTAGGGGACTGGAGTACCTCTCATATGATGAAAGGCTGAGAGAGCTGGGACTGTTTATCTGGAGAAAAGAAATTTGGGGGCGAGCTTATCAGTGTTTTAAGTTTAAGGAGGGTTAATAAGAGCCAAACCCGTTTCAGTAAGACCCAGCGATATGACAAAAGACAACGGGGCACAAACTGAAACACAGGAAGCTCTGTCTGAACACGAGGGAAAACTTAATTACTTGGAGAGCGACAGCACAGAAACAGAGGTTTCCACCTCTCTGCCAAAAGAGATAGAATATCTCCTTGTAGATATTCAAAAGCCACCGGAACACTGTCCTGCACAATGTGTCCTAGGGGACCCTACTTGGGCAAGGGTTTGAATTAAATCCTCTCCAGAGGTCCCTTCCAACCCCAACTGTTCTGCAGCTCTGTAATACCACCAGCAGAAGAGACAACCTGTATGATATGTGCTTCACTAAGAAGCGACCTTCTTAAACCTCATTTCATCAAGCAGTGGGAAACCATATAATTTCCTTCTTTTGTCAACTTCCTACATTCAGCTACATTGCTTCCCAGAAGTCATTTACTGAACAGCAAATTAGTGAGAAAATCTGACAGCTCAGCTTTCTTAAGTAAACAGGGAGCGGGATCTTTGGCATCTTGCCCTGTGTTGCCCCATCCTGTGCATCCTGACGTCATCAGAGCATGCTGCAGGGCTCCCGTTGAATCAGTGTCAAGCGCCTGTCATTTCCAGCGCCTTCAAGCCATCCCTGTGTACTGCAGGGCAAAAGGGTCCCAAGTCCACAGAGAAGATACTGATACTTTTGGCAGAGGGAAGCTGTCAGTTTGCTTCTGTGCTTTAGCACAAGGACTGCAGCAACTTTGGGGGGCTCACTGGAAAACTAGCAACCCACATTGCAGTTTGGTTTCCTCCTAAGGTGGGGTAGACGGATAGTCTTTCTGAAACCTTGCACAGTCAGATTTCTTGAAGACAACACGCCAAAGTTGCTGACTGACAGAAAACAGGGTAACCATCTCTGCCCTAGTGCTGGTGAGCTTTTCAACATGCTTGAAAATCTTGTAAAGTGAACTTCTTTTGGCACAGAATGATCAGCACCCCATTAGGAGGCTGACCCTACAGAAAGCAGCTCAAGAAGGCTGTAGAGCTTTACAACTGGCTGTCATGAGAATAAGACCAGGCAAACAGAAACTCCTAATCAGATTGAAAAATTGTAATTGTATGAGGTGCCTGAGAAGAGGCAGCATGTGATACCCATATTCAAAAAGTGAATATGACATCAGAAAAGTGAACGGCATCAGAAATACAGACTTCTTTTAAAAACAGTTCTTTTTTAACTTAGAAGCTCTTTGAAGCCTCTTTTGGGTGTTACACACTGGTCATCGACACACCAACTCTGGCCAAGTGCTGATTCTGTTGCTTGCTTCACCTAACTCACCCTAAGTGAGAGAAAGGGGAAAAAAAAAAAAAGCCAGGCAAACACCCGACGTCCTCCTAGCTTCTAAAACGATTCTGCACTTCTGCGCCAACAACTCACTGCATGGTGGAGCAAGAAGGACGGCTGTCACCCTGCTCTGGCAGCGGCCGCCGCTGCAGCGAGCGGGGAACACCCGGGCACCAGGTGGATCCAAGCCACCAGGCATGCACGGCAGCAGCTGGTGAGAGGGCACCCACGGACATCCACGAAGTCTCTTGTTTCCCATCTTTTCCGGATGGGATACAAGAGAAAAGACCCGGCACGCATTTGCCCCCTTTCAGAGGCAGCTGCAGCAGCACAGCTGACTTTCATGTGGCAAAGCGGTGCAAAAGCGGCGAGGCAAGGAAGAAAGACATCTCTGTTTTGCTGTCACAAGTGACAGTGCTTTGCGAACTCCCCCTCCTTTCCCACCTGACAGCCCTAGCCCTGCCTGACCAAGTTTTGGCCACCATCTCTTCCCATCGGCTCAGCCAGGCCCAGAAACCTCTACAATCTCTCGCAGAGGCCTCACCTTCCTGCCCTGTGGGTCAGCCCAACCCTAGACGGAGAGGAGCGGCAGCCTCGAGCCTGCCAGGAAGCGCAGCGCACAAAGAGAGGACGCAGCTGTAGGAACTCAGTCATTCATCCTCAAGTTTTTCAGCCCAGAAGCCAACATCTTGACAGGCCGTCAGCCAAGAGCAAATCCTTACATGGAGCTCCCGTGTCTCCCTCGCGGCCTGCGCGCCAGCTTTGCTTCTCGGCGCTGGTTCTGCCCTTTCCGAGCCCCTGGCCCCCCAACGCGCCCAGCACGCCAGGGAGGGAGGGAATGGGCAGCAAAGCCTTCGCTTCACGCTGCCCCTCAGGAGCAATGGGACAAACCACTGGCTACATTTCTGTTTCCTCCACAAGCTATTTAAGTGGAAGTGTATTTGGCAGCTTCAATTTTTTGAGAAATCACAAGTAATTCTACCCCACTTACTTAACACTGGATCTCAGAGGAGCAAGACATTGCTGTCTTTTCCCAACACTGCAGAACACAGGATGTAACCTACCACTCCAGTCCTTTAGGCAGATGGGAGCATTGCCACATCCTTTTAAGCAGAAGCAAGTTCTCGACATCACATCTTTTAAGAAGAAACGTGTGGGCCGATTATCTGACTAATAAACAAGAACAACCAAAATCACTNGAACACAGGATGTAACCTACCACTCCAGTCCTTTAGGCAGATGGGAGCATTGCCACATCCTTTTAACCAGAAGCAAGTTCTCGACATCACAACTTTTAAGAAGAAAAGTGTGGGCCGATTATCTGACTATAAACAAGAACAACAAAAATCACTGCGGTTTCACCACAAAAGGTCATATATCTTCAGGAACACAGCAGGCCATGCTGCCTTTTGCAAGGGATTTAATCACACACTTACTTACAGCTCAAGCATGATGCTTCTCTCATCTTGGGTTCTAACACAGTGGTTGAGCACGTTTTTTGTCTCAAGATCTGAATACCAATGGTGACATCCTGATTTGAGTCACTTACAAGTGAAAGGAATCATACAGCCTTACTTTCAAAGTTGCTTTATTTACAACTTCTCAGCAAAGGCAAATACACAAGACCAGACAGCAAATACATCAGTAAAACATATAACTTGAAACAAGGAAAAATTAAGCAGCAAACACAAGACATACCAGATTTCTAAAAAAATATAAAATTATAATTTGATCAATCAGTCATTCTCAAATCTGAATTAAAATGCAGCTGCTATGGTCAAATATATTTTCTAAATTCATTTTAAAACTTACTTTGCTCAAAAGACTTTTGGAAAAAAATAAACAAAAAACATAAAAAAATGCAAACAAACCGAAGAAGACAAAAAACCCTTTAAGTCCATTTTCTGTACAGAAAGGAATGTTAAATCAAACGCATATAGAAAGGCAAACTTGGAATGCAGCATTATTGGTATTCTAAACCAACTATTTTAGCAGCCAAAAAAAAAGGAACATTTTGTGGTTTTGCTTGTTCAAAGTTTTTAAGTTTGATGAATATGTACAATACACTGTATTGCACCTGCAAAATAGCCAAGTTCCCCATACAACAGTAACAGCAAACATCACTGCTCTCATGCCCTCAGTAGTACATGGGGACATGCATACACACATTTTCTGAGCCAGACTTTGAGGAAGCTGCCATTCTAGAAGACAATATTCTGGCTGTACTCCATCTCAGGGGAAAAAAAGGAAAGAGGAAGGGGAAGGGGAAGGGGAAGGGGAAGGGGAAGGGGAAAAAAAAAGGGGAAAGGGAAGGGAAGGAACAATTAGTCTTAACTCTCCCCTTTGCTAAATCTTCCCCATTGATGCTTAGGTAGACAGTATGTGTGTTCGATTAATGTATTACACGGAAAGCATAATCTAAAATGTTAAACGTTTAACATAACATAATACTGCAGGTGCACAAAAAAAAATGCTAATCAAATCCAATAGGCAAGAGCAGACAGGTGGCCAATCCAATAGGATGAACCTGGAACAGAAGAGGCATCTCAGACATTACTACTTACCAGGGGAGCCAGAATTCCCAGAGGACTTGTCACCATCCTCCCAGCTGTCAGTAAAATGGACCATGCAGGCAGTGTGCCCAGAGGTAGGCTTGTTTTTAGCAACATCCATACTAGCAAATATATAATGAGCCCGTGCCGAGCCCCTGGGGCAGGGCAAGCAGGGCTCTGACCTCTTGCAAAACAAGACGAACGGTGATGCAGTGCCCAGAGGCCACCCTTTCTCACCAGCAACGTGGCATGGAGTACCCCGTGGGACTGGCAGAACCCTCGTGCCTGGAAACAGGCATTTCATGCACAGGCATTTAAGAGCAAACAAGAACAGAAATGAGAGAGGAGCTGTGAAACATCCTGGGTACGGGAGGGGGGTTACACCTCAGATTATAGTGTTAGCACAGGGCCTTTATCAGCTGCCAAAAACACAGCACTTCATCAAACAGCCTTTGTCAAACTCGCTGTTGATACCATGAGGTTCACAGTAGCAAGACACGATGGGCAGCTCTGGGTGCAATGTCTTGCAGGACAAAGTCCGAGTCTCGTAGTTGTGTTGGGTCAGCAGAGCAGCTTCCTTGCATTCAAAGGCAAAGGGCACGAAAGGATGGAGGCAGGAGAGACCGCTCTGAACAGTATACCCGACAGCTGTGGCAAGTATCTGGAAGTCCACTTTCTGTATTTTGGCAGCTGCACAAGGAATAGGCCGAGGTATGAACAGAAAAAGACTACTACCTAGCAGTAGAAAGGAAATGCAAGAAGGGGATGCGACAACTTGGACCTGCCTGGAGCCCGCCTGCTGGCAAATCTGGTGCCATCAGTGCCCTGTGGTGGCAAGTCGCTCTAGGGAAGAGCTGAGCAATAAAGCCTGACACCCCGAAAAACATCAGAGCAGCGGGCTGGGAGAGCAGAGGGGCAGGTGACATGGAGAGGGTGTTGGACACAGAGTTGCAGCGAGCAGAATTGCAGAGATGCTAAAGGGAGGAAAAAAAAAAAAAAAAGACACCTTCCTCAAAAGAGCCTGCAAAGCCTCCAAAGCTGGAGGCTTTCAAAATTAACTGAAGGACAGGAAATAAGCTTGCTTTGCAGATTGGCAACACTAAAAATAGTCCAAGGAAATGTTCCTTCCCCCAGCCCTGTTTTCTATAATTAAGTGTCTGGACCGGATAACACACATTGTGCTAATCTATCGGCAATAGGCACAGCATCTAGACAGGGTAGTGCCCTGGTCCTGATGTAATTCCCTTTGATGGTTGTTACTTTCCAGCCATGCAAGTCCCTGTTTTTAAAGGCCGACTTCAGGTCGCTAAGCTGTAGTGATCTCGTAGATGACTGAGAATCCTCTAGTATCCTAGAAAACAAACAAACACAGGAGAAAAGGATGAATTGTGGCCATTGTGTTGCCTCCTCCTGTCTTGCTGAGCAGCGCAGGGGCCGCACGAGTCGATAAACCACAGGGAAAGCAGGGAGGAACTGCCACAAAACTGCCCTTGGGGAACAACTGTGGAGCTTTCCTGCTACATATGGCATCACGCATTCCCTAACACACCAAAAGTCTCGTTTCTTCTGTTCACTGGAGATGACACCTTATCCAATTGTCCCCTCTTTCCTCTTACAGCAAGAGACCTCTAGGAGCATGTACCTGAGAGAGAGCCTGAGAACAACAATTCTGCACGTCAGGAGCACGGTACTATGAAAACTGCGTTTTCTCTTAGACGACAGATGACCCAGGTAGCAAACAGTACATGCAATGGTAGTGGAGGGCAAAAAACTGCACCTCAGGAGCAAGTAAGAGATCATGAGCGTGGCTGCAGTTGCCAGAAGATGTTACCATCTGGTAACTTCCCTTCTACCAATGCAGAGAAAAGTATATGGCTGAAAAAGACATATATATATTTATATATCTTTTGTGTATATATATGTGTGTAAATATATATATATTTGTTAAACATAAACATAAAACATAAAATATGAACTGACATAGAAATTCAAGTTTCTGATTGCACTTATGGCATAACTACAAAAAAAAGTCCTTTTCTTCTTCCTTTTCTATTTTTACTTTGTTTAGAAGAAATCATAAAAGCAGAAGATATAATTGCATTAGAAGATTTAAATGAAGGCTTTCTCCTTAGTAATCTAAAATCACCAAGACTGGAAAATCACTTCCAGCTTAAAGCAGGCTATAAAAAGCAACTTTGTCAAACCCGTACTCCGTAAATGGCTCTGTTTATAGCGCCTGAACAGCGCTGAAGAACAGAACAGAAGAGATGCAGCTGCAGACCAGGCTCCCAGCCTTCGCCTGGCCACATGCCTGGCTGTCTCCAGGCCTGCAGGGTCGCGCTTCCACTTGTGCTCTGAGTAACAGTCGGTTATTCGCTTTAGTGCTCTAAACAGTGACCAGCTCTGCTCAGTGAATTCCAGGAGATACAGGTACATGTAAATGAAGTATGCACGGCCTACCACGAAGCAAGTGTGAAAATTTCCAACATCCAGCCTAAAAGCCAATTCTGCCTTCAGGCTGCTGGAGTAGCACGCAGGGCATGACACGGCCCTTGCTGACCCCGCACAGCAACGCTACCTGCTTCAAAAGGAGGGTGGTTTGAGATTTATTTGCTTGCATCCCTGTAAAATCTAGCAAGGTACCTTGAGGGCAACTGGGCAATTGCAACAGCCCTTTCCAACCGTGCAAAGTTAACAGCTGAATACAAAGCCTCACTGCATATTTAAATGGCAAATCACCAACAAAAGACATGGAGTACAGCATGACCAATCTGCAAGATTAANTGTGCAAAGTTAAGAGCTGAATACAAAGCCTCACTGCATATTTAAATGGCAAATCACCAACAAAAGGCATGACCAATCTTCAAGATTAACATAGGATCTTGTTCTGTGTAACAGGAATAACTCACTGTAAAAGAGAAATAAGCAAATGTTTAGGTACCTGGCACTAAATAAAACCATGTTTTAGGTACGATAGCCACACACTGCAGAATTCAGAACATGACACTAAGACTGGGAATATGCCAAAACCTAAATGGATTTTTAAATCACGAAAAGCAAACACACTTTCCTGTTTTTGAAAATTCATGAATAAGGATATTTTTGAACATACTGGAATACTTAATATTCCAAAATTTAATCCTGGTTGTTTTGAGTCCCCTCTGGTTTGTGACCCCTGAAACTATTTTTTTCCCATAGGACTTTTTAAAAAAAAAGTAATCCATCTTAGTTAATATGACTAAGAATTAAAGGAAATTATTAGGGGAAAAATCTATAACCTAAAATTCTATACATTCTATACAATATAACCTTATTCTTGAAAACATTACAGAAAAAAAAATCTTTTATGTTTAACATACTGAATTTATATCCAGTCTACTATTTCAATGACAAGTAACTTACTCAAATGGCACCCACATTAAGACAATGGAGTGTGCTACTTAAAAAGTGACAGCTAGCAAATAAATTGCTGGAGAGAGGAAAAACAAAATTCCTGGCCTCCTTACATTTGGCTGGGAAGTATATTGGAAAGGTTTCCATGCCCTTACCTAATCACACTGCATCCTGACAAAGTTTTTTTTTCTTTTTTTCTAAAGCAAAATTACATTTCAGAATTAAACATCTATGTAAATCTGACCAACAAGTAAATGGGTAATCAAAACAGCAAAGTAGCAGTTTGTACATCATAGGAATGCTATTCTTCCGCCATTTCAGCTGGCCAGCCTGGGCACAAAGTGCTGTTATTTTATAGCACAGACATGATGCATGCGACATTCTGTAATCATACATAGCAAAATCTCCCTATTATTTGCAAAAAAAAAAAAAAAAAAAGAGTGAGAAAAAAAAGAACTTCATTTTTATTCATCTCTTTTTAATCATCTCTGCCTTAGGTAAGCTGGACGAGCTCTGGCAGGTCTTCTGGGTCAGCACCTCTATCCCATCTGGAACAGACAGGCTTTATTTCCTCTTCCCAGGAGGAGACTGGACCGCTGCACGCACAGCTGCCGGGCACACAGGGTTGCATTCCTGCCAGGAATACAGAAAACCTCCAGAGCCCCCATGATCTCCCTGAGGAGCCTCCCTGGGCTAGGCAGGGCCACAGCAGCGTGGGGACATCGACCCCGCTGCCCACCAGCACAGGACGGGACCCAGAGCCCAGGCGGTGCCAACGGGCTGCCCATTGACCGGTCTCTTAACCCGGAGCTGTTACTGTGTTTTTCAAAACATTGGAGTCTAAGAAAACATGGAGCTGCACAGCTGCATGCCAAAATACATCCACAGAAGGGATACGGACAGCCATACAGACAAAATAAGATGGAGATGATTTTTAGCCAGGGTTTATAGTCAATTTCAGCTCAGCTTCTCCTAAACTGCGTAAGCACTAGAGAATAGCAGCAAAAAGTCATTTCCAGAAATAGCTGGAAACAGCCATGTGTAATGAAAACAAAACTAAAGCAATGGAGAGCTTGTACAAGTGCTCATTCCTGCAAAGGTTCCCAGGCAACTGGAATCTGCCCTATTTTCCAAACCTTGCACATGGTAAAAATGCCCAAGAAAGATCTTTTTTTTTTCCTTCCTTATCACACTAAAAAAATACTAGCATATATAGCCATTTGGAAATAAACTTTTCCCGCAGAACACAACAAGCCTCCATAAAACACTTTGTGCGGCATTTAATCCCTCCAGAGCCTGCCAGGTCCTCTGCTCTGAGGCTAAACCATCTCAGCTGGCTGGACGGAAATCCCAAGTTTCCAACAGTTGTTAAAGAAACAACTGATGCCATTGAGAGTGTCCAGGTTGCCATGTGTGCGCAATAGCAGAACCACAGGAATTGATTTACACTGTCTCTAGATCCAGATACCTGTCTTGAGCCATTTTGGCAAAGGTGTAACTTTTTTTTATTATTATTTTATTTTTTGGTAAAAAGGGTAGCACTCTGTCCCAGTGGAAGTTATACCTGCAGGCAGGCAATTGCTAGCAGCTCATCACACTTATTCAAGTGACAGGCACAGCTAGGTTTGCCTCTGTGCAGGGGGAAGGATGAGAGTTTAAACTTTTCCGTGCTTTTGTTGCCAGCTCTTGCCACAAAGACTGCCCAGTGTGTTTCCAAATAAATGATGCTTAGGCAACGTGACAGGTTTTGTGAAGATGCACATAGTTTTCTTTTCTCCAAAACTATCCTAAGTGAAGCATGCTCTGTCATCTGAAACCTAAGGCGAACGCCTTAGGCATGGAACAACAATTTTGCACTCTGTGTCTCACCTGACTCCCAAGTGTCTGCCATGGGGAGGGCGAAGCAACAGCAGACAATAAAAAATAACAAAGAAACTCACCCTATTCTGAGCAGCAGAAGCAGTACAACAGAAACTGTGACAGAGAATTGTCCCCAGACACCCTGATAAAAAGCCACTGTTTCAGCCTAAAAAAGCAGGCATCTGGACAAAACTGGAAAGGCTTCGCTTTTTCAATCTAGTACAGAATGAAAAGAAGCACTGAAATATCAGCAAGTGACCTCAGAAAGTAACTGCCACTCCCAAGTCTCTGCTGTTAGCTCTCTTTTGCGCTGTTTTAAGACCTGTGTCTGGAAATATGCACGAAGGCATTTTTCCTTGCTCCAGCAGAACACATGAGGATACTGCAGATTAAGCACTGCACAGAGAAGGCTTCCCACTAAATGGCACGCTCTTTTGATTTACTCTGCTGTAAATAATGTTTTAAAGAGCATAGATTTCAATTTCAAAGAGGATCAGTTGAAAAACAAGACACCGCAAAACCAGATCTGTGTCTAACAACCATTGTTTAGAGGGGAGAGAGGGAGGTAAAGGGATTTCCTCGTTAATATGTGTTAGCTCTAGAGGGCTAATACATTCTAAACACAGAGTTAAAAGTACCGTGGCTCCCCAGCTATCCTTGGCACACTAAGGATTTGGCCAGGAAAGTTAGAGCGGAATCACGTCCAAGATGAAAAGTAACTTTTAACAATGGATAAAACAGAACTACCCGAAAAATCAGATAGTGGCAGAGTAATCACACTGCGCTATTGTCAGAGAGTTTCACAACAGGCTAATTAATGAGGCTTTCAGGAAAAGGATGAATATTAGAAAGATGGACTACACATGTTCACCTTGTTTACATGTTGGCTACCTTATGAAGGAGGAGGACCAGCCGCTCAAAATTACTTTGCAAAAGGGATCAGAGTCAGTGCACGGCCTTTTCAGAAGTAAACACTGAAAAGTAACTGAAAAACGAGATCAGCACAAACGATTAGATTAAAATAGGAGGCAAAAAAAAGGAGGCAAAAAGACTTCAAAGGCAGTTGTAGAAGCCACAGCTAGCATGGGTTACTCAAAACCCACTGTAAGTAGGAAGAAACACCAGCAACCGAAATTTTGGGGCTGCGATGCACCAGGATATGCATAGGGCTGGGGAGGCAGATGCAGTTTGAGCAGCAGGGTTTGGCGGTCCCTGTCCCTGCTGCCCTGGGAACACTCCGACCTCTGCGCGGTTAGGTAAGATAGAAGGGGCACAGCCCCCTGCGTGCAAACACATCACGGATGGCCACTTGCTACGCCTTCCGCACAAGCGTGCTCAAACAGATTGCTTTTCAAAAAGGAACATCTGACATGAAGCAAAATTAAGCTTTTTGGTTTTGATTTTGGGAATAGAAAACAGTAATGCCCAAAATATTGCGTACGTCTTGAATCTAGGTTTGGCAACTGAAACCAAGCAAGCACACACACTTATTTCTAAGATTTGACAGATCTTTCCTGGCTGAGCTGACTCCTAGACCCTTCAGAGCTCAGGGTGAGGATCCAGCCCTATTAAGTTAAAGTCTCTAAGCAGCACCCAGACATTATCTCTACCGACACATCCCCTGGCATGTAGCCAACTACAAACCTGAGGGCTAGACTCGGTATTTGGTCCTGGAGCCAAGGAGCTCAGACTGATTTCATGCCCACTGCTCAGCACTTGACCACAGGTCTCCTCTAGTACAAGGTACCAGTCTTACAACTAACTCATGGATTGTGCATTTGTAATTTCTCTTCCAGATGCTCTGCACTGGCCTTTCCCAAACTTCGTGCATCAATTTTAAACACTATTTTTTTTTAATCTGTCTTAACTTCTGTGTTGCTCTGTCATTCCAAACATTACAAGCAGATTGTTTTTAAGCAGTGATTTAAAGAATGGTACCATTTTTTTTGCCTCTTCTGAATTGCTTACAGCATTGCTTACAACATCGCTCAATGCCTTTTACAATTACAAAGTTTCATTTGGGAACTAAAAGCGTTTGCTTCTTTTTCCTCACCCACTCAGTGAAGCATTTTGTATCGCCAGCAATGGTAGATCTATTAGA
This sequence comes from Crypturellus undulatus, assembly GCA_013389825.1. NCBI lineage: Eukaryota > Metazoa > Chordata > Aves > Tinamiformes > Tinamidae > Crypturellus > Crypturellus undulatus. The sequence continues at coordinate 120,543 of VWPW01002644.1, read as the reverse complement.
TGACTCCCTCTTAACAGTAAGTACTGTGTGTCTAGACTTATGTAGTCTGACATTTCTGGAAATTCCTCTTTGCTAGAAGTCACATTATCAGCATGAAACAACTACCTCTTCAGGAGCTGCTGGCTTCAGAAACTACTTCTCAATACCATAATAAGATTTAAAGCCAGATTCACCATTTTGACCTACTCATACAACATCCTTTCATCTATTCATACATGAATCCTTATATCATATTTTGTAGTTTTATCTTAAAATACATAAGGGTGCATGACCAGAAGAGAGCCCTTTTCTCAAGTGCACAGCACACTTAATCCACAGCTTTTCTCCAGTTCTGGCAAAAATCTTTTAAACAGACTTAGGCTGAATAAAGATTATGTCCCTCTGTACATGCAAGAATGGCTACTGAACGGCTACTGAATCACCTATGTCTGCTAAGACTTCCACCTGAAAGGAAAATACAGGCAATGTGCCGTGCTCTGCTTGCAACCTCCCCTGCTAATCTGCAATCACGTATTGTCCCCGGCAGTGGTTGCCTCTAATTACATGGTATTGAGGCAACCTCTAATCATTTTAGCCACATTAATATGAAGTTTCCTTGTCCAGTATGATGGTATTATGGTCCTTAACGGTATCTCATCGAATTGACGTTTTTCTTAAGACATTTTGCTCTGTGCAATTTGCTGGTTTCCATGCAAGAAGTAACTCACCGCTTCAACCCCTCTTGCATGTCCTCTTCCTCCAGCACACTGCAGTCACAGTCAGACAACATAAAAGTAAAATCCCCAAAATGATCAGCCAAAGGTATGAGAATGACTCCTCTGTGAGGAACAAGAAACAAAGATGATTTAGATGATAGGAAAAAAAAGAGCACAAAGAGCCAAGAGATTGCGTGATTAATGGCACTGGCTCCTAAGTGAGATTTTGCAGAAGTTATTACTAAGCTACATGAAAGCAGCAAGGCTCAAAAGACAGAGGGAGTACGTGTATCTTCAAAGCCAAGCAGATTTGCAGATTTGCCTACCACTTTCCAGAAAACGTGCTGTGAAAAAAATAAAAAAGTGTCCGAGTTCATCCCAGCTCTGAAAATGGCAGTTGGCAAACTTACATAAGCATAATTTTACACAAGTCTTAACACTGCCCAAAGAATTTCTGTGTTCCTCCAGAAGCCAAGTTCTTGTTTGCAAATAACAGATACTTCTTTGACTGTTAACTTTTCCATCACTGTTGCAAAGACTAAAGTAACTTCCAGAGAAGAAAGTACACACATGGTTTAGATACCTGCAAGTATCTCTAAACAACATTCCAGCTGGTCTTGGGTCAGGCATTAGCCTCTACATTTGGATGTCATTAATCCAAATATTTAAGCTCAGTTAAAACTTAGTTCAGTAAACTTTCTCACTAACATCAGTGAGATTTTATTTGAAAGAAGCTAAAACTATCATGCCCTTTAGCATAGCTAAGTTCAACTTTTCATTTGAATTCCTCTTTCTCTGAAAGGCTAGATTGCTTAAAAATTGGGCTATTAACTGATTTTTCATTTTTATAGGAATGAATAGCAGCAATATCATTTTCCTCCTTTCAGATACATATTTCATTTTCAAACAAAATAAAACATTGCATTTAAGATATGACAAGAAAAGACTTCTTATGATTTTTCAGGTAACATCACTTAGAGTTAAGACAATTAAGAATTAATTGCTTTGAGTTTTTGATAGAAAATATAAAGTCATCTTTTTTTCTTTACTATCTCTACTGTAACAATCACTTTTCACTTAGCATTTACTAAGGGACTTCATTCACAGTCTCAAACTGCTTTACCTAATTTCCTACTTTGGAAACAAGGCAGAAAAATGGTCTTTAAGGCTCTGGACTTGCAGACATCTGGATTTTAAATCACGTTTTAACATAATGTTCCTGAGGGAACTCAGGCTGGTACTTAAGCTTATAATATTTCCCTTTCTTATCTGTAGAACTGGGTTAATATTGCTCCAGCAGAGCAGAATTTGGAAGAAAAAAATAAATTGGCACTGCAAGGTGTTTAGACATGACATTGATGTATTTAACTTTATATGGAATTCTTAATAGTATAAGTGTCTAAAATTGATCACATTCCTGTTTGCTTGAAGTTTTTATTTCACTTGATATATGCCTCTGGACTGTCAAAGAAATGTGGAAGGCTGATCTGAAAACTGAGCTTCAACTTGCTACAGAATAATGGTAGCAAGAGAATGGTTATGGAGAATAATGCTCCATAACCCACAGGTCCCTAGTTCGATGTTTTCNGCCTCTGGACTGTCAAAGAAATGTGGAAGGCTGATCTGAAAACTGAGCTTCAACTTGCTACAGAATGTGTGACACCTCCATAACCCACAGGTCCCTAGTTTGATGTTTTCCTTTGGGGAGACCACCACAATATATTGCTAACTCAAGGATAAATGCAGAGCAGGGCTTCCTCCCGTCTTATCTGGCATGCATACATCTCATGCCCTGTCTTTCACAGCAGATCCAAACATAACTAGCGCAAAAGATGGAGGCTAGGAGAACGCTACCAAGTAACTTGCATCGTTCACTCACCCTTTTTTATTTTCAGGGGCAAGTTCAGTTCTTCATTCTTGTTGCTTACTTTGCAGGTCAACCCTTGCTCCCTGAGGCTCTGCATGTCATAGATCTCCAGTCTACTGGTGACGGACACAACCCCATTGCTCTGCCTGTCCTCCTTCTGTGTTGGAGTAGAACTGAACAAGCTGCTCCAGCTGATGATAGGCTCTGGGAGGCCAACAGCCTCACACACGGCTGTCAAATGTCCATCGGAAATGTTATAATGCACAGATGCATTCAGACCTTCCAAGACACAAAAGAGACAATTCATCACCACGGAGAGAACCTGACAAGAAGCAGCAAGCAGGGCCAGCAATTTAATCAGCAACAACCACAGCAGAGCTTGCCAGATTCTCACACAGGCCCCTAGTACAAGAACACAAGGAAAGTACAGTGGTCACATCTTCCCCATGACTCAAAGATCCTCACCTTACACTGAAATGATATACTGTAAAAGTTTTGCATAATCTGAAATCACAGATTTTAAAATAATTTGTCAAGTAAAACCATTTTTTTTTGTCCATGCTATTCTCTTGTTTTCTAAACCTCCATCAGTGAGAGAGTTTGGCATTGTAGCACTGGAGTCGTACCTGGCACCTACTGGACACAAAACAAATATTATTGGTCTGCATGTGTTCCAGCTGCTCAAGGGTTGCACAAAGATCCCACTTGAGTTATTTTTTAATTAGTACTCACAAAACAACGAACAAGTGCTCAGGAGTCAAAACAACAACCTCAGAGTCCTGCTCATGGCAATAAAGCCCTACTTCTTTGCCATATCCCATGCAGTAAGCTCCAACCACTGGAGTTTCTGAGTCCACTGAGGGAAATGTTGTGGCTGAGAAAAGATCTCACTTTCCAGTAGAGACATACTCCTCTGGGGAACCTCACCAAAGACAAGCAGGCAGGTATCTGCCGAGAGGGAGCCGTGGGCAAAAACGTTGAAGAGGCACGTGTAACATCCCGTATCCTCCAGTCTCGTATCCCAGAAAGTGATGCTTGTCTCATTGAGAAGAAGGCTTGTGAAATTTATTCGTTTCTGAAAGGGCTCGTGAATCTTTAGTCCTATTATGTTGCTGTATGTAGCTATATTCACAGGGTATTTTTCCAAGTTCTTTTGCCATGTCACTTGTAGAACCTCCTTGGGCTCTGCCAGGACGCAGCTCAGAGTCACCTTGTCACCCATCTTCACTTTTTGGTAGCCAGTCTGCGTAACCACTGCAGCAACAGAGAGAGTGAAAGAAACAAGCTAGTGTCACACTTGTATTTAAAAATCCGCAGTTAACTCTAAGGCCTGCATTACAATAGACACTGCAATTTATTAATGACATTATTTCTTTGCTTTTCTCACACCAGAAAGACCTGCTCTTGCATCCTCCCACAAGACGAAGGAGCGACCTTGATTTACACTGGCGGAGGCCCTGCCTTTTCCCACGAGACTCTTTAACAGGAAAAGACACACCAGTCCCTGCAGACTCAATTCAGTTTTATTAAACCCATTTATGGCTTCCCATCTTCAGCACTACGAGGGTGATTTTTTGTTCTCAGAAAGCTAGAGGGAGATTGAATGCCCAGGGGAGGCACATTCAAAGTTGTTCTCAAAGAACTGCATGGAGAAATTGGGTAAAGAAAATTTTGGGATGATACAGCATTAGAGTTTGCAATGTGTTTGAGAGGGAGTGAAAGAGAGACTGGGTCATGAGGAAAGGATCTAGCACGGGAAGCTGTGAACTCTTCCCTAGGGCTCAACACACTTGCTTAGACAGAGGTGTCCGGTACTGCTGTATGGCCAGGTGCTGTCTGCCCCAACCTCCAAATGCTGCTCAAGCAGGTCCTGTGTTGCATGTGCCAGCACCATGCACATGTCTCAGCCCTCTAAGGTACCTCAAATAGGACCAGCAACATGTATTCCCCCTCTTTTTCTTCCCAGCTCATACTCTTAAAATGTTGCAGGAATCAGCAATCATCAGACCCCTAACCATTTGCAGACAGACAAGAGGAAATCCAACTTACCACTTGCTTCTCCAAGCACAACACAGAACAGACTCAGAAGCAGAGCCTGAAAAGTCATTTCAGAAGGCAGCATCACCTTCACCTGAAGAGGAATGAGAAGAGATGCACGACAATAACAGATCATCTTCCACTGATATCATCTCTCAAAGGTGTGAGTGTTACCGTTGCTTTGTCACGTAAGAAAAACGCACTGATGAGTGGCAAACAGCAAATTTCACAGGTCTAACTACACAACACATATATTGAGAGATGAAGGAACAAAATACTACATGATGTAAGTTAGAAAGGCATTTTCCGAATTGTTCCTCAAGGACTCACATTTATAGAATCATAGAATCATGGTTGGAAAAGACCTTCAAGATCATTGAAGATCTTGCCTGCTAAACCACATCCCTAAAGGCCAGCATTTCTTGAACTCTGTCAGGGATGGGAACTCTACCACTTCCCTGGGCAGCCCTTTCCAGTGCTTGACTACTCTTTCTGCGTAGTAGTTTAGTGTCAAAACTGAAGTTTACCCTTCCATAGAGCACTTGCTCATGGATATTAAATCACTGAATGGCTTAATTCATGCATATAAAGCAATGAGTTTAATTTAAAAATGCTTTTTGCTTTTTTAAAATATTTTTGAAACCGTGGCACTTATGGTTCAGATACCCACATAAGTAGATAAAATATTTTACAGACTCTCATTGTGGTAGAGGTAAAAAGGTCTATACAAACCTTACTGGCAGGAGATGAACAGAAATGGTTATTACTGTTTCTTTCAGCACAAACACTAAGTGACACCTAATTTAACTGCTAAATTGAGTGTTTCAGATGACCCTAGAGAAGATCTTGTTAATGCAATAAACAGTTTAGTGATGGGACTCATTAACACATTAAGTTTCTGTAACCACTGCAAGGGTACAAGCTGTTCAGAGTTTCAGAAAGGATGCTGTTGAGACAGCAGAGTTGTTCAGATATCCGCTGAGAAATAGTTTCCCCCCTACATTCTCCTACCTTAATTTTACTATCAATTAACCAACCCTAATGGATAATTATATCAATGACTGACTGTTGCAACGTCTTACAGAGCGGACAAGCGCACAGGGTGACCTGTGGCTTCCACAAAAAGTCTGATGTAGGGGCACGTACCCCAGAACTTACTAGAACTAACACACACAAGGGATAAATCAGTAGTATTTTCTCTGAGCTCTTCAGGACTCTTTGTCTACCGAAAACAGCACAAACTGGGGAACCTTCCCGGCACCTGCTACATACAAATTACTTCTGAGGAAAAGAAGGGGCAGAAGAGAGGTAGTGCTTCTGCTTTCCTTAGTGAATAACTTTTGACTTGCTCTCCTTTCCCTCAGGCGGTTAATAGTGCCATAATACAATTGACTTGTTGACCTGCTTTAAATTGAAGCTTGCATCATATAAATGCAAAAAAAAAACAAAGTTTGTCCAAAAATAATTTTGTAACATGTTATTACATATCCCTGAACTTTGTGCCACTATCAGCAAGACTAGCTGATGCTTTCTGGGAATGTCTCTATCAAGACCACGGACAAAACCCAACTCTTACACTTTTTTTTTGCCACATGCAAAGAACAGGAGACTGATTTAATTGTAAGGATGTTCTGCGTTAGTATACTGCTCTAGAAAGCAAGTGCTGATGAATAAACGAGAGGGAGAAAGGAAACTGCATTTTAAAAAGTTCCCGTCAAATTTATGCATATAACACACATACACCCACTTCAAGTAGCATGCTCTTATATTTTGAACCCTGTGAGCCGAAACAACTCCTTATGCCACTCCACAGTTACAAAGCATGAATAAAGACTATATAAAGACATATATAAAATCAAAAAATAAAAAAACACCAGCATAATAGGGCACTAGAGCACAAAGCTCTTTAGGCTATTTGGGCAGATATTCCTAAACACTTGCAAAAATCAGTGGTCAGCATAAAAAAAAACAAAACCAAAAACAAACAACCAAAAAAGGCAGAAGTTTCAAATTGTCATGTGCTTATACACACAACATGCTACCCATGTGGGAAAGTAGAGTTTTCAGAAATAATCTACCATGTTGCCCCTTTTAGCGACCGTTAAAATTTCTTCATGCGNCATGAATAAAGACTATATAAAGATATATATAAAATCAAAAAATAAGAAAACACCAGCATAATAGGGCACTAGAGCACAAAGCTCTGTAGGCTATTCGGACAGATATTCCTAAACACTTGCAAAAATCAGTGGCCAGCATAAAAAAAGAAAAAAAGAAAAAAAAGCAGAAGTTTCAAATTGTCATGTGTTTATACACACAACATGCTACCCCCGTGGGAAAGCAGAGTTTTAAGCAATAATCTACCATGTCGCCCCTTTTAGCGACCGTTAAAATTCCTTCATGCGTAATTACAAGATGTCCTACAAGAAGGAACCAACGTATTTGCAGCTACGCTGGTCACACACACACACAAAAAAAGAAAACAGAAATCCCTCTAGCTCAGAGACCCGTTCTGGTAAACTAGGAGGGAAAAGAAAAAGGCTTTCTGACCAAAAGAGGTAAAGAGCGGTTCTTCCTCAAAGAAAGGAAAACTGCCCCTCAAGTTGCACCGCAGACGTCGCGAGCGGCGGGAGCTGAACACCCCCTCGGGCACCTTTTCTGCTTGTGTTCGAGCAGCCTTTAGGCGACCCGGCGCGGCCCGGGCCAGGCGCGCGGCTCTGCGCGGCACGGCACGGCACGGCGCGGCACGGCACGG
>VWPW01002644.1:0-112730 GCA_013389825.1 Crypturellus undulatus | reverse complement strand
CGGGGGGCGCCGCCTGGCCCCGCGGGACCGGCGGGCAGCGGGCGAGCCGGTGCCTCGGCCAGCGGGAGCATCGGCCCCGCGGCATTCCCAGGCTCCGGCCGCCCCTCGGCAGGCGGTCGAGCTCTGTCCCCGCCGTGGGACAAGGGTGGGAAAACCAGCGTAGGAGAGGCGGCCGTGGGTCATGCACGGCTCTTTTTTTAAAAAAATAATATATTAAAAAAACCTCACCGACACCCCTGCACACACTTTAGCATCTGCTGGCACTCACTTGCTTCTGGAATCTGTTTAAAATAGTTTCCTCTCCCTCAGCTCAGAAGCTAGGAGGAAAAGAGCAGACTGCTTTCCTCCTCCGGCGTTTGTATTATTATCAGGGGCTTCAAAGTGCTACCTCTCTTATTTATTTATTTATTATTTTTCCTTGAAGGACTGCTAACTTCAACAAAATTAACTGATTGTTCTTGGAACTGCTGCAGATAGGAACACAGTAATAATAACAAACCGTATAGATAGTTAAGAGCAGTCACATTTGCAGATACTGGGTTGTGAACACTTAGTGTTTCAGACTTTTTTTTTTTTCCCATTGAGCTTACTTATGTCGGTTGGCTCAGTTGATTAGAGTGTAGCGGTAATAACGCCAAGGTCACAGGTTTATTCCCTGTTATGGGCCACTCCTTTATGAAGAATGACTAAATGAGCTGGGTCTATTTAGCCTGGAGAAGAGAGGGGATCCTATCAACATATACAAATACCTGAGGGGAAGGATGGGCCCAAACTCTTCTAGGTGGCAGTCAGCAACAGGACAAGGGATTAATGGGTACAGATTGATCACACAAGAAGTTTCACCTCCATATGTGGAAGAACTCCTTTACTGTGAAGGTGACAGAGCACTGGAACAGGCTGCCCAGAGAGGTTGTGGAGTCTCCTTCTCTGGAGATCTTCAAAACCCGTCTGGCTGCCACCCTGTAGGTGTCCCTGCTTGAGCAGGGGGGCTGGACTAGATGATCTCTAGAGGTCCTCTTCAACTCTAACCATTCTATGATTTATTACAAAGTTTCATTGAAAGTTATAACATATTTACTAAATGTTATAATCAACTTGGACTATTTTTTTCTTAATTAGCACAAATCAGAGTATTAAGTACAAGTAACACGCCAATGGCCTGTCCTTAATCACCAATAAAGGTTTGAGCACTGCACTGATAACTCAGTGCAGACTCTGTAGAGTCCTCCTTGCTGTGTCTTCTGGCTTCTGCATTGGTGAAGACCAATTGATTTAGAATCATAGAAGCATAGAATCATTACGGTTGGAAAAGGCCTATAAGATCATCAAGTCCAACCATAAACCACTGAACTTGCCCTGGCACAACTTGAGGCCATTTCCTCTTGTCCTATCAGTAGTTATTTTGGAGATCCCGTGGAGAATTCCCCACGTCGCTACAACCTCCCTCTACAACCCTTTCAGGTAGTTGTAGAGAATAAAGTCTCCCCTGAGCTTCCTCTTCTCCAGACTAAATAACCCAGTTCCCTCAGCTGCTCCTCATAAGGTCTGTGCTCCTGCCCCTCACCAGCTTCATTGCCCTTCTTTGGACACCCTCCAGTGCCACCATGTCTTTCTTGCAGTGAGGGGCCGAAAACTGGACACAGTAATCAAGGTGCAACCTCACCAGTGCTGAGTACAGGAGGAGGATCACTTCCCTCGTCCTGCTGGCTACACTGTTCCTAATACAAGTCAGGATGCCATTGGCTTACCCACCCAGTGTCCTACACAGTCCAAAGTCTGCCCTACAGAAGTCCAAGGTAGTGGTTTTGCTGACGTCCCTCCTGACTTGACCAAGAACTGAAAACTATCATCTCGTGGTCACTATGCCCAAGATATCCTTTGACCGCCACATCTGCCACCTGTCCTCTTTTGCCAAAGAGCAGGTCATAGAATCATAGAATCACAGAATTCCTAAGGTCAGAAGGGACCTCTAGAGGTCATCTAGTCCAAACCCCCCTGCACACGCAGGGCCACTTAGAGGACAGGGCACAGGACTGCGTTCAAGTGGGTTTTGAAGATCTCCAGAGAGGGAGACTCCACAACCTCTCTGGGCCGCCTGTTCCAGGGCTCTGTCACCCTCACTGTCAGGAAATTTTTCCTTAAGTTCCTGTGGAACTTTTGGTGCTTCAGTTTGTGGCCATTTCCTCTAGTTCTGTCAGTGGCCATCACTGAAAAGAGGCCAGCCCCATCCTCCTCACTGCCTCCCTTGAGGTACTTGTACACACTGATCAGGTCCCCTCTCAGCCTTCTCTTCTCCGGGCAGAACAGGCCCAGCTCCCTCAGCCTCTCCTCATAGGGCAGATGTTCCAGGCCCCTGATCATCCTCGTGGCCCTGCGCTGGACTCTCTCCAGCAGCTCCACATCCCTCTTGTACTGGGGGGCCCAGAACTGGACACAGTGCTCCAGATGTGGCCTCACCAGGGCTGAGTAGAGGGGCAGGATCACCTCCCTTGACCTGCCGGAGACGCCCCTCTTAATACCCAGCTGCAGTATGGCTGCTCCCCTGATAGGCTCACTTACCAGTTGTGAATACGGCAGGGGGTTGTCTTCCCTGCGCTCCAGGGACTCTCCTACACTGTTTCCTCTCTGCCGTATTGTATTAACAACAAACATCTGGTAGGTTGAAGTCTCCCCCAAGAACAAGGGCTGCCAATCGTAAGACTTCTGCCAGCTGCTTTAGAATGTTTGATCTGCCTCTTCACCTTGCCGGGTGGTCTGTAGCAGACTCCCACCACGATATCAGCCTTGTTTGCCTTCCCCCTGATCCTGACTCATTATGACTTGAATTTGAATCACCCCCTTGGAACTCCATGCACCTGAAACACTCCCTAACATACAGTGCTACCCCACTTCCTTTCCTACCTTGTCTGTCCCTTCTGAAGAGCCTATAGACATCCATTCCAGCACTCTAGCCATGACAGTGGTCCAACAATATTTCAGTGATGGAGAATGTTATAGTGTTTCCATAGTTTTTTCCCTGCAGCCAGAGACCTGGACTGATGCATGTACGTGTGGCAACTCGGTCTGTGTTGTCACAGTCTTTCTGGTGTTGGCTTTCTTCTGAGTGGAGACCATGGCTGTGGCTGGTTCTTCTGATAAAGCAGTGACTGTGGGGAGAGCTCTCTTCCTGACCGGGAGAAGGATGACTGCTCCCTGCCTGCATGCCCTGCCTGTGGCAACTGACCCACCACATCCCAATGGCTGTGCCACGCTCCTGATCACTTGCATTCCCTGGGGCCTGCTCTAGTGTGCATGGGGATTGGGACATCTTCCCTGCTGGCCCTGGCCATGTTGCATCAGAGCTGTCTGGGTCTGAGGCTCCCTCACTCTCCCTGCGCTTGTGCCTTCATTTTGTGGCTTTTGTCACCAATTTAGCTCCTCTGTGAAAGGCTGCCTAGCACGAGCCTCCACCCCCTGAGCCCGTCCCTTTATAGCTCCATCTCTTATATCTTAGGGAGTGGTCTTTTATCTTCCTGCTGGGCAAAGAGGAAAAGGAACGGTTGGGTGATACCCTTGCCACCTCCCTGCCACCTTCCTGTTGTTATACCTCTGGATTGGCCAGTGGCGGGTTGTTGCTGTTGCACTGTTACCAGAGCTCTGTCCTGGGCTGGACAGAAACAACCCGTTTCCCAAAAGGATCATCTATCCAGTGCCATTTGGTGTCCATCACACAGCACTGCCTGCAATTCAGTTTCTCCTGGTGCTTTCACATGTTTGTGTTCACAGCAATTAAAACATTTATGTTACAAGGCTCTAGGAACCCTCTTGTTTTAAATCATCAGTGCTCAGGACAGAGGGCGAAGAGAGAAACTGGACATTAGACGGTTTCAAGCCCCTGCCAAAATTATCTGGATTTATCTTCTCAAAATTATCTCCTTCAGAACGGTCAAGAAAGCCTATATAAAAGTCCAAAGCGCGCCATATTTAAGGCACAGGTATTCAGGGTGTTTTTGCCATTAAACTGTCCCAAGGAATGAGGTGGTGTTTGCTATCCCTGTGTCCACGTTTCCGGAGCCCTCCTGGGCTCTTCCATACCTTAAACATGTTTTTTTTTTCTTTTTTTTTCCCCATTGTTCTCAGTGCCTGAGTGTACAGAGTAGAGTTGCTAGATCCGATGAATAACACCAACAAGAGAACCTGGAAAGGAAGGCGGCTTTTTCCTTCCTTGGAAAACACGGAGCAAACTAGAGGTGAGCAAGGAAATGGTAAGTCTGAAGCAATGAGTAAAGACTATCAGTAAACCTGGGGTGGACAGAGGCAAATGGAAAGCAAATGGGAAGTTCTCTTAGCAGACCAGCAGACTCAAAAAATAAGTCTTTTTATATTCATCACAGAAAAAATACACAGAAGCTTTTTTTTTGCCCTAACCTGAGCACATTTCACTTTTTTTTTTTTTTTTTTTTTTTTCCTCCACAAGTTCCTAGCTCAGTTCATCCATGTCTGCCAAATTTTGACTAGGCATCTCTGGAACTGGCAAGTGCAACACTGACTCTCTGTTTTAAGAAAGCCCTTGAAGTTTTGTGAGAAAACAAGGAAGTGGAAACCTCACATCCTAAATTGTGGAGAGCTCTTTGTTCCAGCTCCTTTTAATTTTTTTGCTTGCAATGCTACTTGTGCTGGTTAAGGAAAGTCTCTTCTATAATGAGTTGTTTTCTTTATTCTTCCTTAGCCTTCTGTATGCTTTGTTGTTTATAGGTTTCTTACTTCTGTCTTTGGTTGCTGGACTGATGACATCTTTTAACCAGAACCATCAGAGACAGTAACCTTTTACAAGTTTAAAGGAAAATGATATGATTCAGTCCTGTTATTTATCAGGGAAGGAAAATAAAGAATTAGACTCAGGAATCAGTGGCACAGTTTCCAGTAATAGAAAGTTTTACAGGACATATCACTGTCTGGAGTCTTACATCAAGTCTGTAGGCTCTGCTGATCTCCCTCCATTCTCTCTGTGGGCGTATGAACTAGTGTACTCACCTTAACCATCAGGTTTATGCAGGGCTACCAGCCGACAGAAATGCTCAGCTAGCTCACTTCATGAACCCTGCCTGGAGATCCAACCTGACCCGAGGATCTGCTGCCTATTACAATTTTGCCAATGATTTGAACTCATGACCACAAGCAAGCCACAGCTTTTCTCTATTTATTTCAAACTTTCCTCTACAAAGAAAGCAAACACTAAATGTTTTTTAGTTTCATATCTTGCCCAGTTTTCACAGCACAGAGCACCATATTTTCAAGCAGAGAAAGGTAACAATGCGAGGAAAAACAAATAGTGCCTGCACTTTCTTAATATCTGGGATAGGTTTGCTGCATATCAAGGTGTCTATCTGAAAGTCCAAACAGAAAACAACAAAAAAAATCAAAAAACAACAAAAACTCGTTTCATGATGCACAAATACATCATTTCTGCTCTGTCCCACTAGAGGGTACTCTGCTATTATAAAAAGGTGTCTGGCATTGAGGTTGCACAACAAAGTGAACTGCTAGAAAAGCCCGTGTAACTTCATTGAAGAGACACTTGTGACATAGCTCATCTTCTAATGTCGTGGTGCAGACAACAGTAAAGGAAGCTCTCTGTTTTGAACCATCAAAAATACTAGTTCTTAGGAAGTATCTACCTTGAGATAGTTTCACAGGTCTTGCTATATAGGCCTCACAGGTTCTTCTGTTGAATTACTTGTGAAATATCAAAAGAGAGCACAAAAATAATAACTCAAAGATTTCTATACATAAACTCACATTTCACAGCCTTACTGAAAAATGAAAGCAAAATGAGTAGTTTAGGTAGAGAAAAATCACCCAGAATCACAGAATAGCTATGTCTGGAAGTGACCTGAGGAGGTCACCTAGTCCAGGACTGCTACTCAGAGCAGGTCCTGGCAGAACAGGGCGCTCGAGGCCTTGTGCAGGTGCGCTTTGATTATCTGCAAGGGTGGAGATTGCTCAGCTGCTCCAGTGCCTCACCTCCCTCATGTCCCTCACAGGTCCCTCGAGTGGCGCCCCCAGCAGAAGCGCGGCCTGGGGGGCGCCCTGGGCTGTGGACCTGGGAGCCTGGTGGCTGCTTGGCCACCTCAGAGCCGGGGCTCCTCGTCCCTCTGCAGAGGGAAGCAGCACTGCGTGTGAAAGCACGGGGCCTGTGCTGCCAAAAAAAATCAAAAAACCACGGCAGCGCAGGAACCACGGCAGCCCGAATTTGGCTCTGATGAGGGCTTTAAATAGGCACCTAATGGCCCAGCTCAACAGGGTTCATCACCTGGCTGCTTGTTCTGCTTGTAAGGTTGACTTCTAGTGCCTGGTATTGTCTCAAATTATAAAAGAGAATCATTTGTGTTAATACCTCTATAAAAGAGGCCTTTCAGTCAGATGTTTTCAAGGAAATCTTTGGGGAAGGGATGTTTTGATCTATAGTGATTTTAAAAAGTGAAATATAACTGTAGATGAGGCACTTACTTAACGAGATGGTTGGCATGGTGTCAAATGGTTTATGGTTGGAGTCAATGATCTTGAAGGTCTTTTCCAACCATAAAGATTCTATGAAACGGTGAGTGGTAACCAGTGGGAGAGGGAAGGGTCATGAGAGCACAGACTTCAGCACCGCCTGCTGCAGGAGCCAGGCATTTCTCACCAGTCAGAAAGCAGAGGTCCTGCGTGAGGACCGCTAGCCTGACCCTTGGGTCTGGAGAGCTTGCTCAGCCCCACACTGGGCACCAACCCCCCCGCTCCCGGCTCCTGGGGAAGAGGGCCTTTCTTCTCCCATTCAACCCAAGGAGCGCAAGGACAAGAAAACCATGGTAGGGTATTCCAGCTACACCAGGCAGCAGGCAGCTCTGCTGCACCTGGGTGCCTATGAACAGCAAAGAAAGAAGGTGATGGAGATTAAACTAGGGAGCTAAGAAATTTATTTTTAATGGAGTAACTTAAGTAGGAAACTCTGGGTGTCATGTTCTTCTCCCTCAGCAAGGGACAACAGACCTTTAAAATACTTCTGTAAACTCAACACAGCCATTCAAACACAGCTCCCCTCCAAATGTCTGCTCACTTGCTGGAGCTGATTTCTGTGATGAGGCTGTGGAGTGCTGCTTTTACCAAAGGACACTGTTCAGCTGCACGTCTTTCGTCCTGGCAGATGCCTCAGTTTTCTCTGTTTCTCAGTCAAAGCATAAGTCATCACTGTTTTCTCAGTAGTCAGCTGATGGCACTTACTATGCTATCAAACAAATCACTGGTATTACCCTTCGGGCTTCCTGCTTCCTCTGAAAACAAATGCCTTCAATTTTTGTTCTTTCAGGTTTCCAAATGTGGTGACCTTCTGTGAAGTGGAGATCCTGGGGCTTGCTTCTGTAAAAGAACCATCATAGCAGTGTAAACATGACTCAGCTCAATATGATCTACCAGCAAGAAATGATGAAAAAACAGAAGGGCTGCTACCCACAATACAGGACTAGCAAGAGCTTGAAAGGAGAAGAGCAAGTCTGAAAAAAAAAAGTCAAAAGGAAAGCGAGAAGCTACCATCTGTGCTCACTAATTTTGTCCATACATGTCCCTCGCATATCAGTGCATGTTCGTGCCTGTGTGACCAGCAGGACGGAACAGATGATTCTGGGAAAAGGTCCTTAAGAGGTTTCCAGTTACAGAGCCCAAGCTCCACAGTGCTTCATCTGCTCCTTCCTTCTTCTCTGTCTGCCATCCTAGGTTTTTCCAGTACCTTTTCCCCTCTTTCCAGCTAGATGATGGCTAACTTTTCTCCTTCAAGCTCCAGGCCGTGGCCATCACTTCTCAAGTCTAGAGGGGGCACATATGTGTCAGCCAGCTGTCATCCATTTGGCATGGTTATTTCACCATGGCTGATGCTAGGCCTCCACACCAGGTTCCTCAGGGGCCTGTAAGAACCTGCTGATTCTCCACCAGTGGCACCAATCACTCGCTGGCAACTCACCTAGTGAGACGGGCCTTCCTGAGACACAGCTGCAGCACAGCTTGTGGCAGGGCAACAGTTCTCATGTGGACTTGTGGGGAAGTGGCACATCTCTGGGGGTCATCATTTGTGCGACAGTGTCAAAAGGATATGAATGTAAGGTTGGCTTTCTTCTCCTTTCTCTGTCACCTAGGTCCTCTCCTACCATTGCCAATATTCAGATCCAGGATCTTAGCTGTGCACTGCCTTCCGGACAGCATTAAGCAGCAGATACATTCATGAAAAGTGCTGCCAAGACTTTTGAAGGGGTCTGAATAATTGCTGGAGGTCCTGGGCATTTGAATTACCTCACTGCGATTAAGCCACATGCTGGTCCTCTGGGATATGCAGGCTCCGGGCTGGCTTGCCTGGGTCTTGGTGTAAGCCTCGGCTCTCCGCAGTTGTGCTGGATGCTCTGCAACTCTGCAGTCTGAAAAAACTTTAACAAGTTATATGACAGTTAGAAATCTCCTGGCTTTTAGAGCAAGTCTTGATGTTTTATCACTGCTATTACAGCTGAATAGACATGTGCATCCTGCACAAGACACCAACAGGCAACACAAAGGTAAACCACAGCATGGACACAAGCAAGCGATGCCATTGACAAGAAAATGGAAGCTCCCCTTACTTTTTTCTCCTGTTGATTAACTTCATGATGCAAAGTATTGAGCTTACGAAGGACAGAGTTGTTACAACTGCCATGATGATTACACTCTTTGGAACACCTACAAAAACAACCCCAAAAAGTCATGCAAACATGGTGGGATGTCAATATGCTCCTCATGCCCTTTGCCAGAGGCTGGTATTGAGGGGAAACATTAGTCAGTTTGAGCTTGCTTCATTTTTTGAGGAAAAGAACAGTTTAACAATGTAACACTGTGGTGGGTAAACAGCATATTTTATTTTTGAAGTGAATACCAATATTTTCTCACATTTCCCTAGTATGGTGGTTGACCAATATTCCCACTCCTAATTTGCATACTTTTCCATTTCTATACCAGCAATTTTATCATGAGGGACGTCTTCTATCCCTTCTAATAGCTAAAGTCCTCCAAGCTGTTCTACGCATAATGGTCCTCCTTAGCATTCGACAGCCAGGTGCCTCCTCTGCTAGTACACTCTGGCTGTGGATATTGCAGAAGAGCTGGTCACACCAGCTACACAACCATGCATATATTTATGCATATATACACACATATATGTATGCATATACACACTGCACAGATGTGCACACACCGAGGGATGGAACCTCCTGGATGTTTTCAAACCATGGAACTTCCATCCAACATAAGGTGCATGCTCATAGAAAAACATTTAACAAGATCTACCTAAGAAAAGCTTCACTCCTACAATTGCACTCTCCAGTGTCTATCCAGATGGCAGCCAGATGATGGGCAACCGCATGGACCGTTTTCCTTTCCATGAGACCAGCTATAGATATATCTTTCCCAGGTACTCACCACCACATGCCACATCACTTCCTCCAAAGCAACCTACCTTCACTTTCTTTTGCTGGGTGGATTGTCTTCATTACTCTTCCCTGAGGATGGTCCAAGAGGCAAGCCACGTTTCGGAGATGGTGGGCAGGAAAGGTATGTATGCTCACCACCGTTACTGTTCCATTTGCATTTTGGACATGGTGCACTTCAGAGGGCTGAAGCAGGCGTTCACCACCCAGCCAGGTGACTTCGGGGGGAGGCCTTCCTGTTGCTGAGCAGACTGCAGTGAGGAGGCCCTCACTACTGAGGTGTGGGTCATACTCTAGTACTAGTCCAGAAATTGCTGAGAGGAAAGAAAGAGAACATGCTGTTTACCCTCTGTGGTGAAGTAGTTGTCAAAGCTGGAAAAGTTGGCTCTCTACTTGGATTTTTTAAATCTAAAAACATTCTCTGGCTTCTTTACCTTCACTGACTTTCAGGAAAGATATTGCAATTCTGGACAACACATAGTGAAGAGATGCAACTGCATGGAATGTCTCCATGCAATAGAGGGGTAAAAATTTTCACACCTCTGCCTCCATACTATACTGTGTGACAGAAAGTAAGAAAGTGTTAGTGGAAAACTTACTTTGGACATTGAGGCATATATCTTTGCTGAAAGATCCATGAGGGAATACACTGAAGATGCATCTGTAGTGGGATTCATCTTCTAATGTGACATTTTGGATTGTGATTGCTGAGGCTTTCAGGGTTGCAGTGCTGAACTGTGCCTTCTTTTGGAATGACCCTATCAGTCTGGGTCCCCAGTTTGTGCTGTAAGTGGCTATGTTCTCGAACAAAGGCCCATTTCTCTTCTGCCAGGTGACTTGAAGAACATCCATTGTGAGTGTAAAGTTGCAGTAGAGGTTTGCCTCTCCCCCAAGGGTTGCTGCAACAATATTTTCAGACTTCACTGCTTCCTTCAAACCTAGGAACAAAACAAAGCTCAAAATCAGTAAGAAAGAAAATTCGTTTCACCCAGGAAAGGTTGGAGTGCCTTGAAGCACCTGGTCAGATGAGCTCCCATCTGGTAGAGCTCAGGAGTGAGAAGCTCCACCAAGATACAGGGCTGAATGTGAATGCTTGGACACCCTGAGACACCTACATCTTGTATGTGACTGACAGCACAAATCCAGGCTGAACATTCCTGAACCATAAGGCGGTGCTGTGGTGGGCAAGAGTGCATCACAGCAACAGCTGATCACACTGACAGCAGTGCCAATGAAGAACTGCACTGCTGGCTCTGCACGGTATTTAGGCTTCCCTATGTGCCCAGAGTGCAAACAGACGTAGAAAATGCAGCAAAGCCAAGGCACAGACTCACCTGCCTGCTCCACATGTTTCCTCTCTGGCACACAGGCAGTCCCACTGGAGGAAACACGGGGCCACCATCCTGATGGCTGGGAGGTGGTGTGGGGCAGACACATCCTCCAGCTTCTTGGAGACCTGGTGCTCTTCTGTCCTGGCCACGTGGCCAAGCACCTTCTCCTAGAGAGGACTGCAGTCCTGGTACCCTGCAGAGCAGCCTCCCTGTGACTAATGAAGTCCACGGGTACTGTTTGGCCCTCACTGTCTGTCAGGCCCCGCCGCAGCCTACTCAGAGATGCTCAGCACAGTGGATACCACACCAACATAACTCTTTCCTTTTCTTCTCAGCAGCTTAGAGCACCAAGTCTCAGGTTTGAAACCTGCCAATCCCTTCCTGAGCCAACCCTCCCCTCCTTACCAAAAATGTGCAAAGAAAGCAAATGCTGGAGGCACCTGGGGAAGGAATGGATTACAACTGAAGTAGCAAGGATTCAAACCTCTGCAGCTTAACCTAAGGGGAACGGTTGGTTGGGTGGGAAGGCCCACTGTCAGAAAAGCCTTTTTTTCCCCAGCAGAGCCATGAGAATCTGTTCCCTTGGTCTCAGCAACAGACGCTAGGTGTCTGTGCAAGTCCTCTCCCAACAGCAGCGGCCCGACTGATTCCTCTTCACTCTGAGCAGCACCAGCACCACCATGGGGCGTTCAGAGGAGCATGGAGTCAGTAGGAGACCTCCTCAGAGGAATGACCAGACCTGCCATATAGATGAGGGAGTAAGCTCTTTCCAACCCTAACATTAGCAGTTGTTTCCCCATGGAGAGCTGCAAGGAACAGTACTTTGCTGGGAGTTCAGCCTTTCAACTCACACTTGCCTAAGAGAAGTCAGAGGTGTGCTGTACAGACACGACATGCAGTTATCAGCTGTATTTGAAGCATGCATCAAAGCAGGTCTTGGCCCTCAGAGCATTTCCTTTCCTCCATCACCAGCACGTGCATGGGCTGAGAGAGAGTAGCTCAGGGCACCCAGCTGCTGGGCAAGATTGAAAACAGCTCAGAGATATTCCCACTCCCATGCATCCCAATACAAATATGCATCCACCAGACATAGGAATTGGAAAGGTGAGTCCCCTCAGTCCCAAGTGCTAAGAAGCTTTGCAGCCTTTTCAACACAAGCTGAATGCAGGGTGCAATTGCAAAGAACTCATGGACCTCTCACCCGTCTCAAGTCTGCGTTTCTTTGATTTTGCTGTTGGCCAGCTTCAAGATTAGTAGCCACTATTTCAGCTACCAGTCAAGAGTTCTGTACCAGTGCAGCACCTGAATCTCTCTCTGCTTAGAAGCCCTGGTTGTGCTCCAGAGATAACCCTGTGCTGGGAAAGGGGCATTGCCACTCACCTGTCACAGGCTTCTCGAGCTGGCAGCCCTCACAGAGCAGCAGCAGGCAGATTTTGGCACAGCAAATCCAGAGGAAAACCATTGCAGGGCAGAGCAGTTCCTCCAGGAAAACTCCCTTTCCCTGGCTCCTTCAGGGAGAAAGCTACCTGATGAGACAGAGGGACTTCGCGCCTCTTTTCAAACTGCTGAGAGCAATCCAATCAGCAGAGACGGGCAGGTCACACCGTAACCCTTTGTGCCCTGCTTCGCTGGGGTTCAGAGTCCAGGAAGACGATTCTGGGAGCGGAGTTAATTGACTGCCTGCCCAGTCAATCTAAGGGAGGTGTGTCCAAATGGTTGCCAGAAGTTTATTGCAATGAGAAATACATGGCAGTTGTTCTGTCCATCCCCCGAAAAAGGTCAGGAAAGCTTGACACTCTTCAGAACTTAAATCCACCCTGAGGAGCTTCAGAGTGTATGCAGTTTGTACAGGTTCATATCTCATATCTCGCAGCGTGCAAGTGTGGCTTGCTCTCGGGAAGGGCAGGTGTTCACTGGTGGCAGAGGGAAGGAGAAGGTGCCCCGTGAAAAGCCAGATTGCAAGAGAGGAGTCTCTTTAGGGGGCAGTTTTGAATGACGCTCCCTTGCCCCCGCTCCACCCTGTGCGTTCATGTCTAATGTAACTCCAAAACAGGAAAGCCAGTGATGTGACACAGACCACCTCCGGGGATGCTCAGGAATGGGCAGACACCTGGCCTGCTGCACAAGTGTTTCGCTGTAATTACGCGACACAGTCCTTAGGCACACAGTAATCCAGTGGCGAGATAAGGCACCATGTGAAATTCGCTTTTGTTTCTACAGAAGGATGCTTCCTCTGCTCTGCATATATTTGAGTTTACTCTGTTAGAAAAGAAGGATGTCTTATGGGATCTTCATGCAAAGCAGATACAGTGCTTTTTCTGTCTGTGCTCTTCTTTGTTATTTCTGAATTTGAATCTCCCCTACTTGAAGGATCATTATAAATGATCCATGGTATAAGGAAGAGCTGGTGTGGAGCTTAGTCTGGTAAAAACTGCCACAGTGAGGCTCCCCGAGCACAGTGGAAGATCACCAATGAAGTCACCACAAGGGGATTAAATCAAAAGCCGTCTCGGAGAGTCCCCTTCTCCCAGGGAGTGCTCCACTTGGGAAGCTATGGCTTCTGTGCCCATGTCCCCAGGACCCTCCTGCCGCGGCTCCAGCCTGGCTCCATCCGCTGCGAGGGTGTCCCCGCTGCCGCCCTGCAAGGCTGTGCTGGCAAACCTGCTAGGCCGGTCCCCAGGGAGGCACAGGGCCCGTCACGGTCTCTGTGCTCACACGGCCACCAAGAGCTCTCCAAAATGCGCGGAGCCGCCAGGCATCTCTCCGAGGAGCTTGCGAGCGTCTTGCAGGAGGGGTGGTGAGGATGGGGCTCTCGTGCGCCTTCTCGCTCCTCTTAGAAACTGTTCATGCAGGCAGCAGAGGTGGCACTGCTTATCTTTCCCTTTCCAAGCATTTAACCAAAGGCCCTGGGTGATGTGTTTGTCTCTCCAAAAAGAATTATGCCAGCCTTCAGCTTTTAAGATAAAGCTGTCTAAAAACCATTTCTTTTCCAGGCCTTGGCGTTCTCCCTTTTGTTCATGCTGAATTTGAGAATTACTAGTGAGAAGAGCAACAGTTAATCCACAGTTTGCTAACACCTGTTTCTGACGGTTTGTATTTCTTGTTCTCAGCTGTGCCAGAGCACTAGGTACACACTGCTTCCGGCCTCGTCTGTAAATAAAACTGCAAAGAAAAAAAGAAATGTCCATTCAGTCCTCATGGCAAGCTCTGGCAGACAGCTGAGCCCAAAGTGGTAAAAATCAGCTTAGCAAATGCTGCTCAAATCTCCTAAAGCAGGTTTATTATCTAAAGATTTCTTCCCCTTGTTACCTGGAGGTAACATTTTTATTCCAGTAGGGAAGTTCAGTAATACATTTCAGGATTTGACACTTTTCATCAGAAACCAACCAGGGGAAACAGCCAGTGCCGCAGTAGCCGCCAAAACTTCCCTCCCCCAGCATTAGCCGTGCACTTTACCAAACCCTGTTCCTCTTGGCTGCATTCAAACCATACAGCAGCCAGCACCAGAGGGAGAGCTGTAAGAGACTGACTGACATGGGTTAATTGCACAGACTCCCCCTGCACAGAGCACTTGCTCATACCCCTTGTAAGGGTCAGACTTTCCAAGTATCCCCAAATTCCTCTGCCCAGGCTCTCTGCACGCCTTCCTTGTGGCTCAGCTGCTAAACTGGCCATGCAATTGAAGCCTACCAGCCTACCAAGGCCCCACAGAAGCGATAGGCCAACGAGCTCAACAGGTCAAAGAGGAGCTTTCTGGATAATCTTCTCATTACAAAGCTAATCCTGTGCGAAATGCCTTCTACTGAAATCTATTAAATTCCAGGGACTTGTTTTCTAATGCTGATTTGAAAATGTTCTGGGGAGATAATTGCCACTTCTTGCTCCAGCCAACAGATTAGATGAAAACCTTGTTCTAGTCCCTATGCCTATGTCCTACTTAGAAGGTCTCCAGATCAAAGGATCTTGCATGGCACTCTGCACTCTCTTCTGGTGCTACAGAGAGGTCTTGGTTTCTCCATGCATAGTTTCTCCATGCTAAGATTTGAGTGTTGTTTTCAGATTGTCTTGACAGGGTCAGATATCCTTTTTCATAGATGTCTATTTTCAGAAAGAAATGACCTAGTTATATATGTGGATAAATACTGAAGCACAGATTACAGCCCTTGCTTCTGTTAATAAATCGTTTCTGAAAAAGGACAGAAGCCAGTTTTAACATTCTTAAAATCAAACAGTTCTGAATTAGATATGCAAAGATTTTCAGAAATCATTGCTAGGACCCTTCTTTCTTCTGTCTTCCTCTTTGTGTAAAAGTTCTGCTTGTTATAGAACAAAAGCACTGGCAAACAAACAAACTTATTTTTCTTTACCTGATGGGCAGGGGGGAGAAAAAAAAAGTCTCTTAGTGAAAATAGTGAAATTCCTTTAGACAGATTGGGTGCAAGGCCTATGAGGCTTCCCCAGACTTAATATTTAATCCTGGGTATTTATGATGGGATGCTGGACTTTTTGTAATTTTTTGAAGGGTAATATAAAATAAAACATTCCAATTAAAAAAGAGCTATTTTTTTCTCCTAAAAAAGTTCTTTCTGCAAGCTTCTTCTTGCAATCCAGCCTTTCATGTACAATTTCAAGTAATCCTTTACTAGGTAAGCTAACTTTTCTTCCCCTTTCTTTCAAGTGGTTCATGTTAAAGATTACCATTTTTGAGAAGCTAGGGAAGTCAAAATTACATTTGTATGTACATTGTACATTGCAGGTCTTCGACTGAGGATTCCCGGAAGATTCATGTGCTTTTTGTTCCTCCATGCTGAAGAGGGTGCAACAGAGAACTCATCTGCAAACAGCTTGGATAAGAATTCCATTATTTCATTCACACACTGCTTCAGCTAAGCAAAGATGAAAGGTCCTTTGCATGGGTTCCAAAGTATGAGTAATTTCTGGTATATTTAGAATGAAAACAAAAATAAGCCCATTTTTTATCTGTATGGTATGATTGTTTCTCATTTATGAAACAGAAAATCCACTCAGTGCAGTTATCTTATTTCAGATGATTTGCAGAGCTCAGTGCTGAGGACTGAACAAGCAACAACAGATCTTATTTTCCGCCAACTATCAGTTCATAACAAAATTCACTGATATGGTGCTTCGGTATGACTTCCCAGGATCAAAAAACAGAGCAAAGATGAATGATGTTTTCAACCTTCCATTGTCAAAACACAGTTCATTTTGACTGCATCAGTTTAGTCCTATATCTCTTTCAGCAGTGGTTTTGAAATAAAAATAATATCCTATTTCTGACAGGGACTTGTAAAAATGTCTGAAGATAGCACTTCGTTTACAACTAAAGCTCACCTCTTCACTCAGAGCTGTTGGAGAGGTTCCCTTATGTGTCACCAAGCTTTGAGAGCCGAGAACACAAGGACCAGGAGAGAGCTAAAACAGTAACGGGAAATCTCTGAGAGAGCCCAGGATGCCAAAACATGAACTTGAACACTTCACATAGCCTTAGGAACAGCTGCTTTATCATGTAACTAATTTGTGCCTGTACAAATATCTAAACATATATACATAAATATTTATATAAATGACAGTTCAGTTTTTGAACAGGAAGTGTATCTAAATAATACACATATATGATGCAGTGGTGACATGCAGAATGGAATATGCCATGTGTTCCTGCTTAATGCCTTGCACCATGGGATCTTTTTCTCATGATATGAAGCCTTTCTAAGCAAAAACAATTATTTCATAAAGGAAGGAAGAAAGGGAATGTGTTTCAAGAAAATCATCCTCTACGTTCACTCTTAAATTAAAGACTTTTTGGACAATTTGTGCTTGCTCCTTTTACTTAGCCAAAGCCTCAAAACAATGAGGAACAGAAAAGGCCATTGTCCTACATTAGACATAACCTTCAAGCCAAGCTGGATACTATCAAGACCAAAGGATCCCAGAGCAGAGAGGTGCTGGCACACCAGAGGCCCAGTGCTTCCACTCAACCCTTTCAGCCTCGAGGAAAAGTGAGAAATACAAGATAAAGCACAACAGGGAGCACCCGCCTTTGGCTTAGTTGCTAGCGTACATAGATGAGGAACTCCAACTTAATCCTGTTAATCCCAACAATGGGAAATCATTGCCAAAAAACACACAGACTTCTCTAAAGGTATTTCCCTTCCTCACAACCTTTTATCCCCCTCCCCCTCACTCAATAGTTCTCTCCTTGGCCAGGCTCTACAGAGAAAGTTGCTGGGACAAAACATCCCATAACACATCTCTGGTGACCGTGACCTCTAATAAAATGGGATTTCAATCACCATGCGGATGCAGATTAAAAATCATACTTTAAACTTCAATTTTTTTTCTTGATGGCAATACCAGCTCAGAACATTACTGTGGGGTAAACTTTGAAAACTTGTTCTGCTTTAACTTAATATCAAATTTTTCTTACTTCACATCACTCATATTACAGCAGGAAAATAAAGCGGTCCATTTCAGTTGAATTTCATGCCAGTTTTATTTTTACTTCTCAAGACCTATTCAAACTTTGCAATGTTTTGTAGCATAGAGACTGTTTGTCAAAATAAATTCTGAATACATGAATAATCCCATCTGATACACAATCCCCAAAGAATCACTGCCAAGCTGTTCACAGAGGTAATTTGGCAGGCAAAAATGGGCTAATCCCAAAGGAAAAGAAACCTCAGAGCAACAGTTTTGATGCTGTTTACCCACAGCGAAAACTTCTGATACCCTCAGTTTATACTCTGAAAGGTGGCATCTGTTATATATATATATAGATATATACATTTAGTTAACAACAAGTTAATTACGCATAGTCTAGATGATCACCAGCATTCCTTTGATACATGATTCCAACATCAATAGCATTAGCATATAGCATTTCATGGCACTGGATTTTAGTAGCTGATGGTGTATCATATGCAGGCAAATACATGTGTCTGCTCTGAATGTTCTGGATTTCATTTCTTATACCCAAAAAGACCAATAGGAAAATGCTACCCAACTTTCTTGTGCTGCACTTTCCATGTTAGCCACCATGTCTTTCTTTCTGTTCAGTCTCCATCTCTATGAAGCATCTCAAAATGAGCAAAGGCCTTTCACAGTTCAGCCTTTAGCTGTATCATAAAATAAATCACGTAAGCGCTCTCACAGATGTGCGTTTTCTTGGCTCCAGGCTCTGCTTTTCCCCAGCCCAGGTGATCTGCTCACAAATCACGACAATACATAATCACCACAACCTTCCCAGGCTCAAGAGTGATTTTTTGCCCAACCTCTGCCTTTTATCTTCTCTCCAAAGACCCTTTCCATTACAAGGCAAGGTCCGTCCTCCTTGCTCCACCTCCTGAGATTCCTCACTGGCAGTGGAGTGGGGAAAAGAGATCCTCATGGAGAGGGGGAAGGCAAGGCAGCAGCTGCAGGGCAGGGGAAATCAGCCAGTGGGGCAGGGGGAATCACAGAGAGAAGAGGGGTAGAGGGAAATCCCGCGTTTCCCCCTTTGCTTTAAAATAACTTTCTGGGAAAGGCTAGTGGAAGCCAGGGCAGGCAGCTTCCTCCTACTGTGGGACTCCTGCCGGGAAGGAATACACACAGTGCTAACAACAACAACAAATGTAAATGTAAAACAGAAGTTTCATTATGCAGAGCCATACAGTCAGTTCTCTTCTTAGAAATTCAGATAAATACAACTTTTACATATATATATATACACACACACATATATATATATACACAAAATGGAGTATTAGAGTATAAAAATGAATAAATAAATAAATATTAAAATGTTCCTTGTTGTTGTTGTTCTTTTCCTCAGGTGTAAAATCAAAAATAGGCTTAATTCAAAGTCCCAGGTGTCATCATAAGGTGCTTCTCTCACACCAATACTGCCCACAGATATTCACGTATTCAAAGGAGTGCCGGCGAGGGGAGGTACAGCAGGATCTTTTCTGCAAGTAACTTGGCACTTTCCACACTTGTCTTTGCTACATACAGGAAGGACCTACCAGAAGAGAATTTTATTATTATTTTGTTAGTATACACATGTTTCAAGTGCTGGAATAAAGATCCAGGCTATGTGTATTACCAAACAGTGCCTTGTTTTGGCTTGTGCTAGAGGATAGTAGACTAAATTTTTCCCCTTGAGGCCTCATCAGTAGAGACCAGCTTGGACCTACAGAAATGGCATCTATGGAAGAAACATATCATATTCACAAGCCACTACTTTTTTCTTTAATCTTCAAAGCACTCATCCTAAGTAAGGGTGCATGCGCTAAGTACATTATGTAATGAGGCTGAGGGTTTACTGTACAAAACCCACATGTGACTTTCTCTTCTAAATTACAGTATCTTGCTCAGTTTTTGATTGCCTTGAATTTCCATCCTTCACTACATACCACAAACTCATACACGTGCTGGTTTTCTCTCATCGTGGACATTGCTAAAAAGCGACCCTGCTGTACTTTCCCGTGCTCCAGAAGAAACTGCTGGTGAACTAGTGACACTTTAATCTGCATGAATCAGCTAACGACTGAAGTTGTGATGTGCTACCATGGGTTTTCCACACAGAAGCATGCCCTTCTTCAAAGGAACGCATTTTTGCTCAAGACACTTCCCTGAAGCCATTTCCTCAAAGCTGCATGTGATTTCACTCTCTGTAGGTTATTTTAAAAGCTGCTGAGTAACAGCATAGGAGCATGACCACTATTTGCACAGTTAGCACATATATAAATATTGTAACAGAGCAAAGTTTCCTCCACAGAGTGGCCAGCTGCTAAGAAAACTAACATTTTATGGCTCTTCCCATGGTCTGGCACATATGACCTGCTAAAGGTCTGGCTGGGGGACAAGTCAAAGTTTGCACGTGTCCAAACAACGCTAACCTGCTGGAGCAGACAGCATACACTTCAGGACTGAGCAGGTCCTGCAGGTAACGTCCTGGTCCCTCTCTCCCTGCGCGAAACCCTGCCTGAGGGATGCAGGACCCCCTTTGACATGCCATGAAGCCCAGTGGTGCCCCCATAGGAGCCCAGTCTCGGTAAACCCATGCTCTTGGCACGGCTGCAGCCGAGCTCTGAAATGCCCTGGGGGTCTCTCGGTACGCGCGCCCGGAGGCGAGGGCGCTCAGACTTACCCAGCAGGGCCAGGCTTGGTGTCTCTGTGGTCCACGCAGCTGTCTCAGGCAGCAGCAGAAGAGGAAGCCGAGTAGGAGGAGGGAAATCAGAGGCACTAACACCCCAAGGGTAGTGGCAAGGACTGGTGCTGCAGCTGTGTCCTGACCTGTGGGCAAAGCAGCAGATGCTCAGATGGCTTCATGCAGAAAGAAGCAAAAAGCTGTTTCAAACATACTCCACCAGGGGGTAGGAAGGAAGTCCTGGTGTGGGCCCCGGGGAGCACACTTCAGCAACTACCCAAGAAGCATGTCCAGCTGACCTGCAGTTGGGTAACCTGATGCCATGGTCAGACTCGCAGCGCTCATGCCTATCACTTTATTTAGGACTGGCACGTTATATTGACATGCCAGGCTAAATGACTGGGAAAAATTGCCGAGTCATCCTACGGATGAGGGACATGTCATTGTGTGCCGGTCACCCAGCAGGTACCACGTGCTGCTCCGCCAATGCCCATACCTCCTGCAGCTCCTGCTCCCCTGCACCTCCTTCTTCCCTCCTGCCACTCTTCAAGGTCCCTTCCGCCTTCTGAGATGCTCTCCCCTGTTCTAGCCCAGGAAGCCTTTCCCTTTCCTTGCCCCGTGTCAAGCAAGGAGCACCATGCGCCTGCACACGCTCCGATACTGACCCTGTATCAGGTCGTCTACAGGCAGAACCAGCGTCTTGTTCAGAGACGGGTGTTGGATCACGCAGCCGATGGGGCGCCCCTGGAAGGTGCTGGAGAGGGCAAGGGTGAGATTGCTGGTGACCGTCACAGTCTGGTTGGTGACTCTTCTGCGGTGCTCTCTGGGTATCTCCTGCAGGGTGCTGGGAAGCTGCCAGGAGATTTTTGGAGCTGGCTTCCCTGTTGCCGAGCAGCTTATTTCCACCACTTTGTCATTATCTTTGGCTTTGTCTGGATTGGGTATAAACTTCACTTCTACTTTGGGATCTGATATGCCTGTAAAACACAGAGGGGAAAAAAAAACATTGTTTTGTGCTTACATTTAAGCAAGAATCAAGGAGAAAGAGCAGCCTTGTTCTTTGATCTTATTTCCTGCTCACAAAAAGCCTGGAAGTGACAAATGAGATTGAAGGTCATCAGGTATCAGACATGAAAATAGGGAATTTGGCAAAAGCAGAGCACAAGGAAGTAACAACGTGCGTGGTTCAAATCAAAACTTAACTGGAGCTTCCAAGCTGAGGAGTGGTGCTAATATATAATTAAAAAGAAAGCATGGAACTGTATGTCTTTCTTTATCTGAAATGGCTGAATAGTTGCACTGAGTTCTTGTTCTTATCCTTTAAATTTATCTTCACAATTATCTTTATTGCTATTTGAGCTGACTTGAGCACCAAAGATCTAAATTCATCTACTTATCCAGGAAACTATTAGTGGATTTGTATATGATTATGCCACAGGCCTTCATTTGTGGAAGCTGTGAGTATGTGCACGGGCTAATGCATTTTGTGCATGGGCTAATTTAGGTTGGAAGGGACTGCTGGAGGCCATCTAGTCCAAGCTCCCACTCAAAATGGTCTAATTAGTTCAGGTTTCTCAGCGCAAGATTTATACAGGCACATAACTCTGTGTGGGAGCAGTATCTGCAGGTTCCCACCCAGTTTACCTGCTACTTCAGTGCAGGTGTGCGCTGATCACATAGCAGCCCAAACCATACTCTAATTTAGGTGCCTGTTGCTGAAAATATTCTTTATTTAATGTGTAAGTACAGTGGCTATTCTGATGTCACTAACATTTTAGTTAGTATGAATGTCTTGAGATTAAATAAGTATCTTTTACTGTATATAGTAGCACTATGTGTATGTATTACTATTAACAAAACAAAATCGTCCATTTGCAATGTGGTCAGCACAGTGTTTATGCTGAAATTATTTTCACAACGCTAGTAAACATCTCGCTATTATTTAGCAATCCTGGGCACTTTTCTTAAGAAAAAATATTCTTTTTCCTCCTGGGCAGGTAAATGAGGATTTGCGAATGAAAGAGATACAGAAGATATCAAATGAACTTGTCAAAGGGGAAAAAAGGCATATGCCAGTTACACAAGGGCACCTGTACTTCCTCGTACCATTCCATGTACACCTCACAAAACTATATGGATCTTTCAAGCCATAACTGCAAGAGGATAAAATTATATACCATTTTTATGTCTGTACCTCATTTATTTACTATAGTTGTGCCTGCTTATAAGAATGAAGCAGCTATTTCTCATCTTTTGCATCACCTGTAGACAGAAACCCATCATAGCCCCACAAATAGAAATGCACTAAGATTACTCTGAAAATAAAAAGAAAAGCATTTAGGGGAATTTCAGATGGAATTTCTCAAAATCTCCCGTATGTGAAAGGACAAGTGTCATAAACAGCTTATATTTTGATTAATAAATGATCTTTGAACTTCTTCTTTCACTCACGGGATGCATAAAAATAACACCTCCACCCACAGAATTAACTTAAAATATTAGAGTTCCACATCAAAAAACAGTAAAGGAAAACTGTCACAAACATTTCCAGTGAAAGGACTTTATCGGAGTATCAATGCTAAAAAACAGACTGCAGATTAGTACCATTGCCCCAGTGTGGCATTTTCCAATCTTAACCAATTCAAGTAGATTAATGTGAACCTTTGCTGATAAAAAACACTACGACCACAGAAAGGCATGATGAAAATTGCACAACATCATATCCTGGCCCTCATGACTTCCCAATTCACTCTTATTCTCACTAAGCAGTCCTCTGTCTTTCCACATTAGACTCTAGGGAGAAATTATCATATATTAAAAAAAAATCCTATATGGTTGGTCTTCCTATTATTATGTGTCTGTAATAGATGCACAGAAAAAAATCTGCCTTTACAGAACGGCTTCTTTGATTTACACCAAAATATTAATTCCCTATGAAAATGCACTTGAAACAGATCTTGTCCTCAAGTACTTACATTAGTAGACCCTACAGTATAGTAATGTATATATTCTCAAACTTGAGCCATGAGAGCTTTCCTAAGTATTTGAAGAAGTGTCTTTCTAGTGAATGTGTCAGCCTTTCTTTAATGCCCTTATCTTATTAAAGGGGGAGTGTTAAATGATGGTGAGTTCTTTTCATTTAAAGACTTGAGCTTGATCTCAGAGAACTGTTTTTTTTTTTTTTTTTTTAAGAACTATTGTATAACTAGTGATTACAGAAATCCCTTTCCAATTATATGAACATTAATAAGTGACTCTGTGACTCAGTTTCTATATTTAAGAAGAAACAATGACATTTCCCCACTCTCCTGCAGACTTCCAGGCAGCTGGAAGGTGTCAGGAAAGAAGCAGAAGGTATCTGACGAAATCCCAGAAAGCATAAGGAAATTCCTAAAGCGTGTTTTGACTCAGTAAAACTAGGCCATCTTCAAATGCCTCATCTCCTTCTCTCCAGCACCTGCTAACCATCTCCCTTTCTGGGTTTCATTCTTATCCTCCATATATCTTTGTTTGGCACTGAAGGATTGCAAAACGTTTCTAGGGCAAAACTGAAGGAGAGGAGGAGCACAGAGTTCAGAAGAAATCCACCAAGTACTTGTGAAAATTCTCCAAAAAGATTTTGTTGCATGGTGGAGGTCTGCCTCTTCTTCACTTTACTATTTTCAGACAAAGAAGTCTGAAATCCCATGGGTCCATACCTGTATTTTTCATGGCACAGTGCGCAGTTCCTAGCATGGTTTCACTTCCCCACGGCTGCTATGTGGATGTAGATGGCACCCCTCCTGGAACACCCCTTTGTAGAAGGTTGCTGTGATCGGGCAATAACCAGCCTGTAAATCCCCTGGCAGTTCCCCCTTGAGGGCAAGCAGATGCCATCATTTCATTTTAAGCTGGTGACTATCTAAGCCGTCTTGTTCACCTTGCTCCAAATTATTGAGCATTAAGTGATTGCTGTTAAGTTCACATTCCCAGCCTGCAGGATTTTTTTTTTTTTTAAATAAGCTATTCTTGTTGTTATGGGTTGTGGAATAAGAGAGAGAAGTTATATTTAATAAAATACACAGCAGCAAACTATAATATTCCCTCACAGAACGGGCTCTACCATGTGAAAAAAAAAAAAGCAGGTTGTGGTGGGCCACAGCCTCTAGAGCAATGAGGAAGAGCTTTGGAGAGTCAGGGCATGGAGAAAGGGCTGCTCGCGGGACCCAGTGAGGAGGGGGCACCCATTATGTCCTCAAATGAAATTCATGCAGTTTTAAGCACTCTCCAATCAGGTGCATTTAACTGTACCCTCAGTTCAGATTTAGGAGGAATTTCAATCCTGTGTTTCACAAACCAAACTACTGACTCTCTAGCCTCTCGTGATCTGCTTGTTTTGAGCACGCATATCTAAATCTCTCTTCTGCAGTGCCTGACATTAGGAGTCAGGGGAAGGACACAGAAGAACATCACTGCTGGTAAGTCCCAAGGCCAAACATTCAGTTCATTTACACTGGCATTCCAGGATATGTTTGATAAAACACGCTCCAGGGACACGGCTGCGAGCTGGCACACTGGTACGTGGCCACTGAGCCAGGGCTCGTGGAGCAGGGAAACCACCCCAGGCTTTATGCCCACTGCTTAGAGAAGTGGAACGCTTCCCAAGTGCCGTGTGTTCGCCCAGGAAGCTGGAAGACACGCTCCCAAGTGCTTGCGTATTAGCAGAGTTTTTGTTTTTTCAAGAGTGGAGGTCCACTAAGGGATGAATCATAGCCACAAGGCTGGTGATTTTGGACAATATTTCCCCCATTTTGGTAAACAAAGCAAAAGAAAACAAAGAAGTCTGT
Source organism: Crypturellus undulatus (assembly GCA_013389825.1). Classification (NCBI taxonomy): domain Eukaryota; kingdom Metazoa; phylum Chordata; class Aves; order Tinamiformes; family Tinamidae; genus Crypturellus; species Crypturellus undulatus. Next base: position 87,967 of record VWPW01002644.1, on the reverse strand, counting down.
GTTTAGATTCACAACAAGAAAGGGATCTATCTGCAAAGTCCTGTATTTTCCTGTAATGTATAACTCAGCATTTACCCCCTGTGTGACTCAGCACTGAGTTTTTCTTAGGAGCACTTTCCTCTTAATATCCAAAATACTGGGTGAATTTCTTCTGCTAATTTCCCCTTTTTGCTCAAGGAACTTTCCCAAGAAGGGGGCAAAGGAGCTTCTGTTTCAGGCTTACTTTTCCCTCACATTTCCCCCTGCTTTTTGCCATTGCTTAAGTCAGTTTTCCCCTACAAGTCAGGGCCTGGGGGTTTCCTGCAAATGAGACTTCTAGCACATGGGTATGTGTATGGGTATATGTGTGGTTTTACCAGCAGAAAGATCTGATGCTAATCATAAATAAATTTTTACCTGTAATTTATACTGTTCAAGCTAACTGATACCAGTTTGTGCAATATATTCATGTGGTAAAGCCCACCAGCTGCACTGTATTTCAGCCTTTTTCACATCTATTTCTTGAACCTGATCTATTTATTGCAGGTGATTTATCAATTTTACTACTGAACCAATTTCCCCGTATTTTAGCTGCATGTATGCTGCTCTACCTTCTGACACGTCATACCTGAGCCTGAAGGCAGAGTGATAAAAAAAAGTTTAATTTACATGCTTAGGGGCACAGAAGCAACAGTTAAGAAGAAGAGGAGCTTCAATTTCATGCTTGCGGCAGGCCAGCTGACAGCACAACACAGGCCCAGGGGAACTTTGAGGAAGCTGCGTGTTAAACGTCAGCTTTTGAATCTAGCTGCTGTGGACTTTAAGGGGAAGAAAATTAAAGAACTACTAAATACTGCTTTCCCATCAGAGGTAACATCAGGGAGGGAGCAGAGCCAGAGAGGAAACCGAGTGATTTCCCACAATGATTTTGAAATGAGACCGGTGGCCAGAGAAGGTTTTCCCTGCGGGGGAACGGCTTGCTCTTCAGACAGCCCTCATCCCATACGCTGTAACGATGCCTTACCGTAAACCTTGAGACACATCCTGCCGGTGACAGCCCCAGAGGGAAACGTGTTGAAGATGCACTTGTAGCATCCCTCATCCTGGAAAGTGACTCCCTGAAGGGAGATGGCCGAGGCTTGTAGCCCGCTGTGGGCAAAGCTCACGGTGCTGCCGTAGCTCTTCACAATCTTTTGGCCGTTCACGGTACTGTAAGTTGCTATGTTCTCGTCTTCCCCTTCCATTTCCTTCTGCCAGGTCACTTGTAGCGCGTCTTCGTTCGTGATCAACCGGCACGAAAAAGTGACATTCCCACCTGCCTGGACTGACTGGACCTTTCTGTGCATCACCTGCACGGATCCTGGGGGAGAAGAGGACAGCACATTCAGCACAGCCTCTGCAGGTGTCCCCACAGCTGCTTGCGAGAGCAACTCCAGAAGTCTTCCAGGAAAAAATAAAAACGTGACTAGCAAGAATTCCCCTGAGAATTTCACTGGCCGTGACATCTCTCACCCCACTCTGTCAGGAGCACAGCGGAGCAGAACGGTGCCAGTGCCCACAACAACGGAGGTCTCTCTGCTGGAGCCGTTTGCCCACTGGAACCACAGAAGGGGGCCCCAGATATTCAGACGTGCTAACGTACAGCTGCCAGCGTGTTACTGGTTTGTATGCTCTCCTGTGCCACGACTGGAGCCGAACTGGTAGCCTTCTCAAAATTCTTACTCGTGTCACTATGACCGAGCACACACAGTTATCAGAGACTGAAAACAGAACAGAAAAAAGAAGAACAAAAGCCCTATGTTCTTCTTTCTCAGGCTAAGGTTCACTAAAACAACAGAGCCCTTCCTGAAGATCCACAAACTGAAAACATGCTGAGAAATGATGAGAACAACCAGTATAATATACCTTGCATAGCATAAACACCATGGCATCGAAGATCTCCAGGAAGAAAAAAAAACAACAACAAACCACTCTCCTCTTCCAAAATAACAGACAAATGTGGAAAAACTATCCAAGGTGAAATGCTATTCAGGTGTGACAGCTCAATAGTTTTTAAAAGTTTATTTGTATACACCTGTCCGTACAGCCGCACGGGAAGAGAGTTATCAGCCGGGATGGATAAAATTATATGATTCAACAGATTACTCAGTTTACAAGGAAGACAAATAGCTCTGCAATTTTACAGACAGATGAGGTTGTCTGTAGCACACAGAGGGTGTGTGCTACACAGCAGGGGCATCTCCGAAGTGAGCTCTCCCATAGCTCGCCAGCCGCCTGCTCTGCCTGCAGTGGGGGCCGGACAGATCTCTGCAGGAGACCACAGGGCCAGTTGTGAAGCTGTATACACATTGTGCTGCTTAGGGCTCAATGTGCTGTAGGCAGAATATAAAATGTTACCATGGAGGCTGTTTTAGAACAAATTCAGCCACGCACCCACGATTTTAATTAAAAAAAATAAATAAACGCAACATACAGACACTTCTGGTGCTCCAAGAAGACACTAACAACCACCATGTCATGCACTATAAATACTTCTGTCCTCGCTAAAGAAAAACAGTGCTATACTCTGATTCAAATCCCAGCCAAAACAGGAGTTCAGAACAAAATTTCCAGTGATATAGGCCATAAGCAAAGCTTGACTATTCACCTGATTTACCACTTGAACATTGTTAATAGATGCATATATATGCCTGTAACTTATAAATGCACAGAGGGTTAAATAAGCAGATACTACAAGGTAAATCATCAGTGAAACATTTGAAAGCCCGTAAGAGGAGTGCACTTGCGTGCGTGGCCAGAGGGGCCCACGATGCTCTGTCACCTCAGGTAGGAAGTGCAAAGACGGGACCACAGTGAAGAGAAGTGAATCAGCACGCTGAGAAGAGTTTTTCATCAGCTCGGGTCCATAGCACTGCTATAATAATACAAAATAAAATAATGATAAAAAATAAAAGGAAATTACCTGATACAAGGGTCCAGGCTGCAGAGAGAAGAAGGCAAGTGACTATCATTTTAGCTCTGAGCTCAGCAAGACAAGAAAGAAACTGGCCCATTGAGCGGCTGCTTCCCTTTTTTATAAGCTTTGCTTTCTCTCTGGGGATATTCCAGTCACATCATATACAGTAAAAGGTGCCTGATAAATTCATCCTGCCCTTCATGCTCCCGAGCTGAACAACAAAAATTTTGGGGGACATTATGACAGATTTCAGAGTCAGAACCTGAAGATTTTCCAGGCTGACCACTAGACGGATAGGAACAAAGGTTCAGGCTCGATTTTTCAGAAATGCGTAAGGTTAGGTTTTGGGCAGGTGCTCAACTAAAAGTCTAGTTTTATGATAGCTTAGCTTTATAATATAACTCGGTTTGTAACAGCCTGAGCACCAGACGTCTGTCTGTCTGTCTGCCAGCCGCAGTCCAGTCGGGCTGACAGGGGCTGTCCAGAAAAGTGGCACAGGTGAATAGATGGAGCACGGGGAAGAGGAAAGTCGGCCCCAGCGCGGACCTGAGCTACTCCTTTCCTCTTGGGTGACAGGGCCAGGGAAAGGAGCCCTCAGGGAATAGCCATATTGATACGAGCGGTGTGAATATCCCGGGTGTTTAACTTATATATAAGCCAGGAGCTGGTTAGGGGGTTGTGGCCCAGGTAGAAATCAGTGGAGATCCAGGAGCTGCCAATGCCACTATTTGGGTAGAGCCAACTCTTCTCCCAGGACAATGAGAACAAGCAAATGAACCCAGAACCTAGGCCATACACTGTTTCTGAGGAAAATAAGGGAAAAAAAATCTGAGCACTGATGCTCCTCTTCTGCCCTCAGCAGGTCCAGGCTCCTTCCCCAGCCCAGTCCCCACCTTTCAGGCTTAGCTTGCAGCCTAAACTACCAGTCAAAAGACTGCGTCGCGGTCCCTTGAGCACACCGGTTCCTATCCTGGGTAAACATCCTCGCCTGAGAGGACGCAAAATAACTCATAAAACTACACAGTCATTATTTTTGTGCCTTTCTGCCTTGTCATTTTTATGCCCACGTTTCTCTCTTTTTCTGCCAGCTGCTTGTTGCAGTGCTGAAAGCTGGCAGCCTGCTCACACACCGCTGGTGGGAAAGCCTCCAGCTGCGCCTCATTCACTATGCAAATTCTTACTGATAAAATAACTTTCAGGTTTCTGTTTTCTCATTCTCACATTTTTGTAAATTATTACAGTCCCCAAAGACCATGATTGTATTATTTATTTATTTATTTGAATTGCCACACATAATCAACCTTGAATCATACAAGTGAATTGCGGAAAAAGATGGCTCAAACCATACTGGGACATGAAATCTTCAGACATGCTCACACCTATGCTGTTCTTTCCCTCCCTTCAGCTCCTGATGTGATAACTAATTAACTAAAGAGCCAGATCAAGCTGAAGGGAATCCAAGCTGGAAACAGACGTCTTAGATTCACAATTTTTATTTTTTTGCATCTCTGAATTTTTGCAACCAGAGAAAGCAGGGAAGGTTTGCCAGAACTACATCCTCACGCACCAGAGCTTTCTGAAAGAGCAAGAGAGATATAGGCAGGTGAGAATTTATTCCAGGCTTTCCTGATGTACTCATGTTAACACTATTACATTCATTATTATTATTAAAGTTTAGTTTTTAAAATAAAACATTAACAGAAACATTTCCATAAACAGCATCCTTAATGCAGTCATCATAGCTGAACTTCACCACTTAGTGATCATTAAAGGAATTGCACCTTGTTTAAAATAATGAAACTTAGGTCAGAGGTATTTATTTATTCATAAGAAGTGTCCTTGTCAGCTTTAACTGTTTTACTTCTGCGAAACACATCCTAATTTCCCAAAAGCTTTCCAAACAACCTCGGACGTTTGGGTGCAGCTTGTGCAAATTCCTTTCAACAAATAGCAAACATGCAGAATTGGCACCATCCTAGTGGAGGACTGAGACAGCTGCTGCAGCTAGAAGGACCTTCTGTTTAAATTGTTTACAACATCTACCACATGGTCATTAAGACCTGTACCCATTGACTGCTCCTTTCATGCTCGTTTCCTTCTTGCTGGCAGCTCCTGATGCGAGGATCCCAGCCCCAGCATGTAGCTGCCGGACTCTGGTGCCTTCTTCTCCCAGGGACCGGGCTCGGTCAGCCTTGCCCCACAGCAGAATCCACAGCTGGGTTTGTTACACAAATAGTCTTGCATTAAGGCAGGATGGGAGGCAACAAGCAAAACTTTCATTAACAACAACCACGATGCATCCGTCTCATGGTTTAAAAAGCATGATTAATTGCTTTAAATACAGGCCAGGCAGGAATACAAGGCCATCAACAATACCACTTATTTCCATTTTGCATGTATATCTCTAAGTGCATTTAGTCACGCATTTCCTGATCTGCTCATCTTTACGTACACTTCTGGTGGACTACAGACATCCTCTGCTCGTTCATCACATCCCCGCTCCCTTCAGCACGTCCCCTGCTTACTTCAACTGCACAGCAACTTCGCTTTTCACACTTGCAAAGAATGGCCTGAGCTTAACACATTTTCCAAAGCATAATGAAAACTTGGAGATAACTAGGCAGAAAATAATTCTACAGTTCTTATTTGAAAAATACTTTGATTCACATAGAATCATAGAACCATAGAATGCCTAAGGTTGGCAGGGACCTCTAGAGGTCATCTAGTCCAACCCCCCTGCACACGCAGGGCCACCCAGAGCACGTGGCACAGGGCTGCATCCAAGCGGGTCTTGAAGATCTCCAGAGAAGGAGACTCCACAGCCTCTCTGGGCAGCCTGTTCCAGGGCTCTGTCACCCTCACCATCAAGAAGTTCTTCCTTAAGTTCCCGTGGAACTTTTGATGCCTCAATTTGTGGCCATTTCCTCTGGTTCTGTCAGTGACCACCAGTGAAAAGAGGCCAGCCCCATCCTCCTCACTGCCTCCCTTGAGGCACTTATAGACACTGATCAGGTCCCCTCTCAGCCTTCTCTTCTCCAGGCTGAACAGGCCCAGCTCCCTCAGCTTCTCCTCACAGGGCAGATGTTCCAGGCCCCTGATCATCCTCGTGGCCCTGCGCTGGACTCTCTCCAGCAGCTCCACATCCCTCTTGTACTGGGGGGCCCAGAACTGGACACAGTACATCAAGGAGAGATTCCTTCCCTCAGTTCCAACTAATTTAGAAAAGGACATAAAAGAATTAGTTGCATACAGTCACTAAATGAGAGCATTTCCACATGACCCAAGTGACTAATGACATCAGTATCTCACAGAAGTGAATTTCTGGAAAGCGATACTGTCAAGAACCAGAAACAACTGCAGATGCTGTTCTTACAGTCATAAATGCTGGTTTTGGTTTTGTTTGACCATCAAAACCTAGCTTAACAATTAGTTACATACTGTGTCAGTACCTTCCTGAGGCATCTCTCAAAGCGTTGCCTGTGAATAGAAGAAACCAGAGGGCAATGCTTTCATCCACCACTGAATTTTAGTGCTATTAGCGTGTGCTAGCCATAGGCCTTTCTACTCCTTCTGGGAAGCTTCATGTCACATATCAACAAGTAAGGTACACAGAGACTGCAAAGCACAGGGAATCCCTCTCGATCCCTGTTGGACCTAGGGAGCTACAGCACACTGGGGTGAGGCCAGCAGCCTAACTTGCTGCTCGGGCCATGGGCTGTGGTAGGACCTGGCTCTGGTCACCAGAGTCACAGTTTGAGAAGAGATGTCACAGCTGTGGTCTGGGTGCAGCCACAGCTGCTCAGCCCTGGTGGTGTTGACTCACATGTTTGATCCATGACCTCTCCCCAGACTGAAATCCTTCTCCTCCTGCATGCACTGTCAACATCTGCAGTCAAAGCACTGCAAATTACAGCTGCCAACACTAAAATCTGGAGTGTGTCGGTCTGGTAAGCACAGCAGGGAGGTGAGTGAGAGGGGCTGTTTGGCTCAGCCCTAGCTCATGGTGGAGAACATCTAACTACAAAACCACACGCTACCGGTTGAGAGCTGATGTTGGTGATACTCAAAAGGAAGAATGCACTGCTTGGTTAACCGCCCATCCCTGCTCACCTCCGTGTTTTGGGCACAATGGCTGCAAACACCTGAGTCCTACAGAGGTTTTCCAGCAATGTACTACAATAGCAACTGGGTAATCAAAACACAATTATTCCCTGAACTGTCATTGTGCAAAGTGTATTTCTAGTCCTTCTATTCGTGTTCTTCCTTGTAGCTCAGGAGGAAGAGAAAGGAAAAAGAAAGAAAAGGAGGAAATGAAAAAGAATTATTTTGGAAAGATTCAATAGCAAAAGTTATACTTTACAGAGTTTTTTTTTTTTTAATAGTTCTGTTTCTTATCATTAGCTTTGTCACACCTTTTCTCTGAAGAGCAAGACAGCCAGGGCCTGTGGTTTGCTCTTACTGAGAGCACTCCGGGCTGCTCTCAGGATCCTCGAAGGAATCCCAGCGGCCAGGCGTGTGGGCCTCCGTGGATGCCGTGCGCGCCGTGCTGCTCACTTCGGCCACGCAGGAAGCGGCATCATTCATCCATTCCTCCCCTCTTCCTGTTCCCACCCCCATTCGTCAAGTGATTGTCTGCGGTGGAGATTTTTGTCGCTGGTGCACAATATCTGGGTGCTGCATGCATGTGCAGCGCAAGAGATAAAGAGCCAGTTCGGTCACTGACTTTTATTCAGTAACCCATAGAAAGCAACCCAAACGGCAGGGAAAGCACACCAAACCTAGCTACCCAAAGGTGCAGAGATCCAGTGGAAGGATGGGAAACTTCCTACCACGAATAAGGTAGGTTCCATATCATTTTACGCTTAATTACTAAAGAACAGGGCTACAGAAAAAGTTTTATTTAAAACAGGAACAAATTATACCTGTAATGGAGTCAACCTTGAGGGATGACAGAAGGAACCACAAGCATCCTTGTTGATTAGACAAATGGAGTTTGCTTAGCAAGTTAAGAAGAATAATATAGTTGTTATTATGTCAAGATGATGTTTACAGAGATCATTTCATCCATAGATTTTCAGTACTGAAAGTCTGTGAAGCAAGTAAGGGGTGTTATGGGCGAGGAATAAAAGGAGTAGAGAACAACTGGTTTCAAGGCAGGAAAACTATGTCTAAAAGTTCACCTTGCCATCTCCTACCTGTTGCTCCATGCCTCATCAGGGGAGCGTTTTATACACGCTGTAGAGAAACAGATTGTATTTATACCTATATTTAAGTAGTGTATAGAGTACATATCCTATATTTGTAACAAGCGCATATTCAATTGTTTGCTAAGGAGGTGTGAAGACAGGAGGCTTCAGAGCAAGCACCACGTAAGAGGGGCAGGTTGCCTTCAGGGACACCTGCGATGGGTGTGCTCAGTGCACAGACCCCTCACATTGCAGGGGGCTCTGCTACAGCCACCAAGCTGCCATTGCTGCCCTCCCTTGAGGTGAGGGGTTTCCAAAACTAATCACCGCTGTTCACCACACTCAGGACACTTCATTAATGTATGTCAGGCATAGTGGTGTTGGGGAGGGGGGCAAATTAGATTAAAAATTGTCCTTTTATCCTCATAAAAAAAGCCACTGGGATATTTCGATGTTTATCCCACCCAAACAGGCTGCAAAGGACATGCAAGAAAGATGGGTTCATGAGCAACGTGTTACAGAGGCACAATAGGGTGGTGCCTTCACTTGACGTGGCTAGTCATAAGGAAAGACATCCACAAAAGCCAAAGACACAGCAGCCACTGGATCCTTCTCTCACCTAGATATGCAACACTTTTTTGCCATTACTTTCTCTGGATATTCATTTTGCAACATCACTTCTGCAAAACACTATCCAAGCTCTTGTTCTGTGCCTTTGTACTTCCAAGAGCTCTCTAGTGACACTTCTTCAAGCAAACACCTTTTTAAAAAAATGGTGTGTGGACAGATGGCTTCTTTGGTGGCTTGTGAAGCTGCTCAGAGGAAAATCCCTTCTATTTCCTTCAGAATTCTCAGTATGTCAAAGAAAAAATCATGCAACCTCCAAAGAGTCAGTCTGACACGTACTAACCTCCCCATGTTCACAAGCCCTTCTGATGACAAACAACTGCCAGCAAGAGGTAACATGGGGAAACCATTAGCTAGCTAATTTCTGTCCTGCTCAAGACAGTGTCCACAACCAATACCTCTCCCACTCTGGCTGGTGTTAATGCCAGTTCCCAAGGAGTTTTATGCAGCATGTCACTTCTCAATCATCACCTTTTGATTGTTGGTAAAACTGTATCTTTTAAAAAAAAAAAAAAAAAGAAGAATTACAGAACTTAGAGCAGTTCAGAAAGTTGAAGAAATTACATTTTTTTTAAGATAGCATACATTCATATGCACTAACTCAGCATTATGGTAAATCTCCAGAATGCAGCTGAAATTTGCCTCAGCAAGGGCTGCTGTGCTTTCCTCACACCACCCTCACTCATCATGAGACACGATAAGAGACAGCTAAGACTCATCTGCTCCAAAGCCCAAGACAGGCTCCTGTTCCAAGCTACAGGAGGAACTCAAGCTTCAATAAGAAGAGTTAGAGTTTACACACATTTCGTATCTCCCACGTTCTTGAAGGTGCTTGGTAGGCCACACCTCCTGCAATCAGTAGCAATGGCACTAACACTGAAGAGCAAGCTTTCCCAAAGCACTTCTGTTGGCTCTGTTGGCTAGACACCTAACTACTTTCAAAAAAATCTTCCTCTGAGTGTTTTCTTCCAGCAGGCACAGCAGGCACTGTAAAAAAAAAATTCATAAGGAAACAGGCTCACATAGTCCAGATATCAGTGTCCATCTTGAGTAACTTCACCAGCACTGGCAGAAAAACAAACAAAAACAAACAAAAAGCCCAAACCCCACCAAAGTAAAAGGCCACTTGTGGATGAGGAAGCCCCTGAAAGGCCCGTGCAAATCAGCAGCCAGGTGGAGAAAATCACCTCAAATTCCCCACTATGGTGACTGATGGGCGAAGTTCAGCAGCCTGCTCAGCAGGCGCTGGTGAGTCAGCGCTGCCGTAAGTCAGGCCAAGCCATGGCTGGCCCTGTCCCTTGGCCCCTAGAGGAGAGGCGTGATCTTAATGGTAGGGGCAGTACTCCTTATTGGATGAAGGATAGAAGTGAGGGGACACTGGGCTTCAGAGGCTAAGCAGCCATGCTCCAAAGAAAGACAGGGCTCTTTCTGGTTGGCTGGATTTTTTTAAATATTATTATTTTATTATTTATGGTTTTTTTTTTTTTTGAGGGTATGGCTGCTTTAGGTCGGAGCTGGTGGTCTGGAGTGCCAAGTAGGAGCACGGATTTTCCCGTTAGTTAGGTAGGAGCAGTGACCTCTTGTGGAAGGAAAGCAAATGAGATGGGCAGAAGGGCTGCAGCCGCTCATCACCCAAGGCCGCTCTTCCCAACAGGTAGTGATGCATCATCGCACGTGCGTGGGTCACACACCACGCAGGGCTAGGGCTGACCCGTTACAAGCTCGGCCCGGTGGATGGGTGCCTGGGGCAGCGGGAGAGGGGAGCATCACCAGCTGCCTCCTGCTGGGAATGCCTCCCTCCGGGAGAGGAAGGGCAGATCTAGCGAGGCAGGCAGAGGACAACCTTCATCTCAGGTGCGCACCGGAGACCCACGGCAAACTGCAGCTCTCATTAGCACACGGCTTGATACCACAACCTTTCAAAGAAAATTTAGTAACCCCCCAGCTGAAGGATTTCAGACCCACCTGCTTATCCAGCAATCCCACTAGCTCCTCCACATTTAATTTCCTGACCCTCCTTCCGTCCACCTATATATCCCCAAGCCTGCCACTTCATCCCTTCAGGTTGGGAAGCTGGCTTTTCGGTTATGCATCTATATTTGGCTCAACCACTTCCTGTGTTTTAAAGCCTCTGGAGCTCACAGAGCTGTGCGTGCAGCTTCTCCACTAAGAGCAATGAGAAACAAAAGAAACAAAAGAAACAAATTCTGATCTTGTTTTTTTTTTTTTTCCTTTAATAACTTTAAACTGTTAAAAATAAATGATTTTAAAAAAATCACATTTCTATTCTTTTGAGGTTGCTGGCTAGAACTATTTCCCAGCGCTTTCACTGATAAAAAAAATAACTGTAATTGCTTCTCTATTAAAAAAATACAAGTATATTAAAAACGAATGAAATAAATAATATTTTTATCTTACTAACTTAAATCTATCTTAATCTAAATAATTAAGAAAACCCATTTCCCCTCCTCTGAGGTTGCTGACCAGAACTCTTTCCCAGGGCTTTCATTGATAAAGCCATATTTTATTTGCTAACTGAAACAAAAAAAAAAGTTATCTGCAGCTACAGGCAAGTCAGGTTTGTGTTTCCTATCTAGGTACATGCCTCAAACCAGCCAGCACGTCTGTAGTATGAAAGCTGATGATGAGACACATTTAATTATCAGATCAGACCACACAGTGTATTTTCCCATAGGATTCCACATTATTGAATAAGTAAGAAAGATCTATCTAATGGTTGTGCCGCAGCTTATTGTTATAATTTACTGTAGAAACATATGATATTTATCTTCTGATAATGCAGGAGAAGAGTTATCTAAACCTAAAGACCTCTATCATTTTTCCTTCTGAGGGAAGGACAGAAAAACCCAAAAAGTGGACTGACCATAGGCAACAAAATAAGGAATAAATAGATGATGACAAAAAAAAAATTCAAATTTACGGCATCTGGCAGTTATGATATACTCCTAATGTAAATTACAAATACCATAAATAGTTTATTTTAATAGTGTTTTATAGGACATCTAGGACCTGATTGTGTGAATTGTTTGCATTAACATCTCCAGCTAATCAAAAGGTAGTCAAAATGTTGAATAGCATCCAAAGAAAGTAATGCAGGCCATCTGGAGTGTGATAAGATTAGCTTTATCTTTGCTTCCAGCCGTAACAAAAGAGATCTACATCCTCCTGCTGAATGGGAGGGTGGAAAGTTGGGGTCAGTGATGTCTGTGGAACTTTCTGCTCCTCTGATAAGAACACTAGGGGCATGTCCAAAAAGAATTTTGCTTTGTGCCAATTGGTGAATTTCAGTAGTATATGGAATTCAAAGTTACCTAAGAGCGTGTGTTTAATGAGGAGATAGATAATGAACAGCAGCAGATAATGGTGTCATTACCTATTTACCTTGGGCCCTGGGAAACAGAAATGTGCAAGTAGAGACGGTCTCATAATGCAAATGCACAAGCGAGCTGAGTGCTCAAGAGCATTTCCTAGCTTAATATGATCCGGCAGTTTTACATTCCCTTGGTATATTTTTAGCACGTACGTAATTTGACGCTTAAATACGAATACCACATTGTAAAATGTGGTCGTTTTTGCGGTAGTTTGTGAACTGCTCCAAAAGCATTTTACAAACACAAGGTTGTAAACTGTAAGTGGCGGCGCTTGCTCTGGCGAACTTTGCTCTTATTACCATCAAGGCCAATAATAGAATAACCCAGACATAACTTAAGGGACCTTTAATACACCAAATAATTTCAGTGCTTAACCTTGAAAGCAAAGGAATCTTAACCCCAGAATCTTGAAACAAAGATTATTTCTGCTGCCAGAGGTTATATCTCTCTAGAACTGGCCTACCAGCTGCTGCTTTGCAATCACACTTATACACATATTTTTGTCATGCAGACTCATTCGCAGGAGTTTCGAGGCCTGCAGGTAAGGACCACGGTGGCTGAGATGATGGCTCAGGATCTTCTCGGTGGGGTGATGGGGAGACCTTTGCGCCCTTTCTTGAAAACCCCAAGGTGGGTTTTGCCTTGACTAAACCACCACCGGGGTCGCCTCTTAGTGTTTTATCCTTGCCCTTCGGAGCCCGCAAATAGGCCTCTCTGCGTGCCCTGCGACACCTTGCCCTCAACAAGAGCACCTCTTGGGCAAAAATCTCACCAAAACCAGGACATCCCCACCAGGGGTTTCATTTTTGACATGCCGGCTGTTTCTCAGGAAGAAAAAAAAGAAACAAAAGATCAGAGTTAGTTTAAAAATTCCCGGTCAGTGCTAAGCCCCTTTCCGTAAAGCCCGGGGGACTTCCTCCCGTCTTTCCCTCAGCACCCGGGTGGGCTCGGCCACAGCACGTCCCGGCCACGGTCCGCGAGCGTGAGCGCTGCCCTGTGCCGTGGGTGACGGCCTCGCGTGCCATAGGGATGTGGTGGCCCCATGTAGTCCCCTGGAGCGGGCTGGGGACTCCTTGGCCGGGAGGTGGGATATCAGGCGCCCGGGCCACCTGCAGCGCAGGTACCAGCCTTGGCTCAACAGGGCTGTGCTGCCCTCTCTTCCCACCGTCTGTCACATCCCTAGACCTTCCCTCGCTGCCTTTCCACCACTGCCAGCTTGTGCTCCTGCCTTCCGGCACATATTTTTCCAGTCTGGAGCTATTCCAGCCATTCCAACAGTGGGCCTGATCTGTGCATCGCCTCCCTCGGCATGGCCCCAGGTTTCAGTGTCCCAGCGCCCCTCCAGGCTCTCCCCGACAGACACAAGGGATGCCGCCGTCCTTCCCCCTTCCTGGCACGGAGGGCAGAGCGAGCAGCCCTGCGTGCAGCAGCTCGTCCCACCTTGCCCGCAGAGGAGGAAGCGCTGGCTGCCCGCGCCGCTGCAGGCAGCTGGCTCAGGCTGGAGCGCGTGGGGTTATCAAGGCCAAATCTAACCGCGCGCCTGCCCTTACTTCCATATTCTAGGTGGGAAAAGCGCATTCGCATCCGGAGAAAAAGATACTCCCACAAGGAAAGTAAGTAAGGTGGCTCTTTACGGGGCCAGGAGGCAGCGTGGCAGGGTGGGAGCATGGAGGAAGCCCCTCGGCCTGCACCCAGCGCCAGCCTGTGGCAAGCCCGATGCCGGGAGCCCGCGCGCAGCGACTGCAGGGACATCTCTGCAGGCGGCACACGGCAGTGCTGCCTGCACCGCCCCTGCCGTGGCTGCGCGGCCACCGCGCTCCTCCGTCCGTCCCCGCGCAGCGTGCAGCAGCCGCAGCCCCAGTCTCACCAGGGAGCATCGTGCGCGGCCGGCTGCGTGGGCTTCGCAGCCCTGAGCTCTGCAGGACGGCGCTGCAAGCCCCGGCTGCAGAAAGATGGAGGCCAAGCGGCAGAGCCTGCGTGAGGCAGGCGGGAATGAGGCAGAATAAGCAAAACACAAGCGGGAATGGCATTCCAGTGAGCATCGCCCAGCAAAGTGCAGGAATGCTTTAGGGATTTTCGGTGCCCACAGGGCCCCTGTCACTGGCAACCCCACGCGCTGCCCTGGCACGCACTTTGGCCCGGGCGAAACCCCAAGCGCTTTGGGAGCCATGAAAGCATCGCGAGCGGAGCGGGAGCAAGACAGGACCCACACAGTCGGGAAGGGTCCCGTGACTCATGCCGGGTCTCAGGCCACCCGATTCACTGGGTAGAGTCCTGAGGGAAACAAGGACAAGTCTCCCGCTCAGCAAAGGAACAAAATAGAGATGCTTTTCAATTTTGGCAACAAGTCACTGAATGTTTTACATTTGAAAATATATCTAGCTACTTACTGTCATACACTTTGTTATTTCATGACCGAAAGATTAAAAATAAACAGGAAATCCAGTGACTGTACCTTCTAGTAAAATATTTTCTGGATGTTAACTATTCAAATAAGGACGATCCATCTAGTAGCTAGAAACACATGAATTCACATGAATCACAGGATCCTGGTTTCAATCCAGACAGACGCTTTTTCAGATAGTAGGTAAAGAAATTCATGTACAGATGGTATAATACTTTGTACCATTTTCACAAGTTGCAATTTTTGCTTAGGGAAGAGCAGCTTCTTCTTAATCCTGTCCATTGGTAATTTCATGGCAGTGGCAAGGCAACACAGTAATAGTTGAAAATACTGAAAGTTGTCTAGGTGGCAACCTTAATGCAATATTGAGAGACAGGTGACTGGCTTACCTGCATTTAGGGTGTAAAGCAAGTACACTTCAAATCCTATTATTTTCAACAGCAGCTCAGCTCTCAGATTTTATAGGAGCAACCAAAAGTTCAATCAATCATCAACCTCATAACAACAATCAGACAGACAGCTAAAAATGAAGCTGTTTGAAAGGGCAATGTAGATGACCCTCTCATATTTAGATATTTACAGGATAGACAAAAAAAAAGAAAAAAAAAAGTGCAAGCCTACTTCCTTGTGGAAACATCTAACACATGCCCAGACACATAACACCCATCACATGGCATTTCTGTGCCCCAGCACTCAGTCAGGAAATGGGCAGAATTGAGGCTGTATTAACAATAAAGTTGAAACACAATGGTGGCGGGGGTGGGAGTAGCAGGGGAAAGCAAGAGAGAACATCCATTTTAAGATACATAACTTAATAAAAATCAGAAAAAAACCAAGTATCTACATCTAGATTTTACAAGGACTGATGAGCAGTACTGTTTTACTTCAGTGCATGCTAACTACAGAAAAAGGTATCTCTAAAATCCGTGAGATTTATTTAGCCCTCAGATATCACCTGTTTCCACAATGAATTTTACACTAGTTATTCATTTTCCAGAACCTGTGTTAAGCCTGTAGTTAAGTCTGAATAAATCCTGTGCCACACAAAGTCCTCTTTGCTCTTGTTGGCACTTATCACTCCCCCATGTCTTCCTCAATCTCTCAGACAGCATTTTTGCTTGTATTCTGTAGGTGTATTAAAAAATGGCAATCATACATATTTACTTTCTCTTTTTCCAGCACAGACATACAGATATTCACCAGGAACTGGCAAGGTAATGGTTAAAAATTTGTGGTGTCCTGGGGGATTGGGCAAAAGACTTATTCATGAGTCGGAAAAACACAATATTCATCATGTTCCCTCAGAAGAAACAACAGCCAGTTACTTGGGAAACAGAAAAATGTCTCAGTCTCTGTATCAATTAATTATTTACATAAACTGGAACAAATGAGATGCAGTCCTTCTCTACAACAGCCACTCACTCACCAGGCAGGCTGCAACACACGCTCATAACTTCAGAGGCTGGAAAATGCTGCCTGGTTTGAATCAAGGAGTTCATGGACTTGCACCTCATGAACATGTCCTGCATGTTCCCTGCTATAGAGCCATAACATTTATGGCTGCAGGGCTATTTCTCTTTCCTCCCTGTCATTCCTTTCTGCCCTCAGCTTTCTCCCAGCCAGGATTACCTGTCTTGAATAGAGTTTCATCAAAACTGGCACGTTTCCACAGAAAGTTTCAGTTTCAACATGACATCTTTTTAAAACTAAAACCATTTAAGTGGGGTATTACCAATGAGCTTTAGCAATAAAAGCAGTCTTCAGTTTAAAGATAAAGAGTTTTACTGCTGGAGAAACTTGAAAGTTTTTTGGAAGCCTTCCCCTGTGAAAAACAATGGACCTCTTAACGAATGGCTAAATCCGTGCTGGAACAGAATGGTTTCTTTTTCCAAAGTCTTGCTGCCTCTGGACAGAGGAAAAAGCCCAGGAGCATGCACACTCAAGGCATAGTCTTCATTCCTTGAGTGGATCAGATGGTTATACTGTTGGAGAAGTAGGGAAGACTGGAGCTATCTACTCACTGGCAGGTCCAAGTTACTTCACTGCTTGGGGGTCAGATGCAGGCACTCTCGTAACGCATACTGTAGTAAGTTAGGAGGTAACCATCTTGGTGTGCGTCCTACCCATCTGCTCACGTTTTTCATCATGTAGGCAAGGGATGGCAGGGGAGGTGGAAGCATCCACTTCCCAACTGATGTGCTTCACAGTCTCTCTTTTGTGTTAATACACAATGGGTTCTGAGGGAGAGCAGCTAACACCTGTGGTTTGCTACCTTTGCTATGAAGACAGTTAGTTTTAGCAGAGGGTAGGGGAAGCTACTTTTTAAGCCACTAGTCATGAACTATCACCAGAAGCCCAAAACAGAGCAGAACAAAGCATTGCAATTTAGCAGCCCAAACACCCTCCCTCTTTTTCCTGAAAGGCAACCCCATTAAAACGAAAGTTGATGCCCTGCAGATGCGTGATGCTTAAGGTAAAATTTTGAAGAAAGTAACTAGATGACACAAAAAACCTGTCATTAAATGAGTTCATCATTTGTACATGTGACTGAGGTGGGCTGTAGAAGAGGAGGGTGTGGAACTATAATGGAGAATTTGCCAAATAGCTGTCTAGCTCTGAGAGTGTTTAATCTCACACAAAAGCTCCAGAATGCGATTTGAAACAGTCTTGAGACCTTTCATGCAGCATAAGAGCCCTTCCTCCCAAGCGTTGAGCTTGTGTAAGATGAAAGGCTTGAGTGAAGCTCGAGTCTGCAGGCTCCTTCCTCCTGCGCTGTCAGCCTGTCACATCTGCGCTTCAGTTTCTCCACCTCACAGAGAAGGCAACCTGAATACAGATTCAAACAATCTGTAGACTAGAAGCAGGCTGGAAATAGCTGCTGTGAGCAAGGCTTGGGAATACGTAGGCATTGGAATGAGAAACTGCACAGCTCACCTGCAGGGGTGCAGCAGGGGAAATGCTGCTTCTGCCCGCTTCTTGGCAACACCAGGCAGCGTGGTGCCAGTCTTTAGAGAGAGTCTTTACAGACAGTCTTTAAACAGGGCCAGCTCTGAAGCAGTGCCTGCCTCCTTGTCTTTGTTAAGCGATGGAGCATGGTGGCATAAGGGCACGTAAAGCAGACACTTCACTTTCTAGCTAAAATCAAAGGGAGCAAGAGCAGAAACGGTGGAACTAGAACCTGGCCAGGACGGAGGGATTAAATGTCCCTCTTATCTATTAGGGGTTGCTGAACCTGGCAGCCTAGGAGAGGTGAGGCTGCCTCAGCTCATCTGGCTCATGAGCATAAAGGTCCATTAGTAGAAATATACATATATATGTGTGTATGCATGTGGTGTGGCTCCTTCCAGCAGGTGGACTTAAGCACGTGTCCTGTCCAGCAGCTGGCTCTGGTTCCTTGTGCTCCCCCGTGGCCTTCCTCACAGAGACACACGCACACACACACACACTCAGTTGCATGTCAGTCAGACCTCACTCCCACACGCCTAGGCAGTAGCACTCTCCATCTGCCAGGCACCCGCAGAGCTGCTCTCATGGCTTATGGGCTGCCTCAAACCCGGCCCACAGGGCCCACAACTCTCCTGTGCTGGGCCCAGAAGGAGCCAAGGCAGGGGATTATTTGGGTTCCTCAAGCTTCCGTTGTTTCTCTGTGCTCCTTTTTCCATGTGGCGATGAGCCTGTTCTCTCTCAAACGAATGTTTACCAAGACCAACCTCAGAACCAGGGTGAGGGCCTCCGTTCTCTGACTGTATGCAGCATGCAGCCACTTTTGGATGAAATTACTGCAGCTTTGCAAACAGTTCTAGTACTATGGTGCACCAACTAATACCGCAGTATGAGTGCACAGGCTATACAGAGCACCAAATATGCTCATATTGCAAGCTTCTTCAGCAAGAGGATATAAAAATGTTAAAGCTGACCTGTCTCCCTCTCTCCCCCTCCCTCTTTCTCTCCATCAGGAACATCTCGAGGGAAAAGATTATATGAATACCAATGACCTATGGTATTCTACCATCACCCACGATGTAAAATGTGAAACCTCTGTAGCTGATGCCAATGATCAGATAGAATATGCAATGGTCAAGATGCCTCAGAAAAAGCAAACCATCACCACCACTGAAGACAACAATGAATATGATTATGTCCTGGTACACTAAAAAGTGACACTTCCTACTGCAAGGGACCCTTTTGTTTGAATATTTAAGCCAGCAGCAGGCAGCCTTTCCAAACACCCTATCTGCTATGTCAAGTTTTCAAGCAAACTGGAGAGCATCTCTCATCTTGCAAGGGTTATTCACCAAGACAAATGTGCCAGCCAGATTCAGTGAGCCGAATTTGTACATGAAAGACATGGACAGAGTACCAGGCTCCACTTAACACTTAAAGCAAGAAGAATCAGTGTAAATGCCAATGCCTTAGTTTAAGGCTTAACAAAATTGTCGTTGGGAATCTCAATAATGCAATGATGATACACTTGGATTTATATATATTGTTTTGCAATTTAAAAACTTGCATACCCTAAGTGCACTTTATCTCTTTCTAAGTTCCTCTGTCCCGCTTGTGTGATTGCAATGCTCCAGTATGGTTAATATAATTAGGTCCTTTCTCATATTGTTCCTTCTTTTCCTTTTTTTCTCTTCCAATGTGATATTACTTTTCTCAGAGTGAGATCTTAAAGCTAGGACTAAATCAAAAAGACATTAAATTTTATGCAAAACAAAAATCCACCTGCTTAAAGCCACTGTCACTCAAAAAACTAGCAAACTTGTAAAGACCTAGTGCTACAGTAGCTGCGCTCCTGTCATAGTGGAGGATACTGAGGTGCCTACATTGCCACACAACACTTCGTCCTCTTGGCATCTCAGATTTGGTTTTAGGCCACACCAGAACATACATCCCCATAGCCTCTGAAAAGCAGCATTTTGGACATATATTTAAATATTCATATATTAACTGCTCAGTAAAGTCACTAAAGTGATTATGTGCCTGTGCTCTTGCTAAAGCATGCTTTTTGCCCCCCCCTCCATTTTTTTTCTATTAAAAGGACTTTACCTCGGTCTCCTTACATTTCAGTGAACATCAAACATTTACAGAACATCCAATTTGGCAGAGTAATATATTTTTACCTTACTGTGTCCCTATTTGGATGGTCTAATACATCTGGCAATATAGGGGAAAAAGGGGAAACAAACAACCAGTTTGCGCACACCTCCAACACCCTTTTTCTTTTTCTCATCTTTTCCTTTAAAATGTAGGACAGATGTAGGAGGATGGCTGTAAGGAAGTGAACGCTTGGCAGCATCTCCTTCTTCCTCAAGGCTCTTGCTGCAAGCTAAGGTATCACCATAGAAATAAAAGAATGGTCATGGTATTATTTTTCAGTTCTTTGATACTGAACCAAGATTAAGAACTGTTGAAGTACAGATTCAGGCACCTTAGGCCAAAAGAACCATAGAATCAAGCATCATCTCAAAGGTAAACTGTTCATTTGCTGAAGGTATTCTTATAGCCTACTGCTTTGGTGAGTGATTACCCACATGGGTAAATATTACCCTTGCCAGGGAAGAGTAATAAAAAAAATCTCCTTTTTTTTTTTTTTTTGCTATATCGGATGCAGTAGGCACAGCTTTTGCAGTTCTATTTTTCAAAAATGTACAGAAATGATATCCTTAAATGTTTAATGATACTAGTTCATCAAATGAACATCATTGCATCTCACAAATCAAAGTGGAATCAGAATCAGACACAGATACAGGAGCTGTGTGATCCACTAATTTGGTGTAGACTGTTCCCCAAGCTCAATTACAACTCAAGCTACAGCAAATGTAGTTTTGAGTGTATTGCTGTATCGGAGCTACTGAAGGAATGAAAACGATGGCATAAGAGTAAAAAAATAATAATTTAATGCATAGTATAATTATCAGATTATTTCTTAAATATAGAAATAATATAAAAAAACAGAAATACAATTTTCCATAAACTATTTTTCTAGATAATACAAAAGGTTTCTTAAAATAAATGTCTCTATCCAACAGTATTAGCATTTATATAGCTATACATGTTTACAATTACAAATTCAAATAATGCGTTCATGACAAGGAGTTATATTTCACTAGCATGGTAGTGAATTAGTCACATTTCTAGCAAAGTTAATGCTTCTTTGTAGATGTTGCTGATGTGCCAGTAACTGTCATGCCACACCGGCCTACATGATATGCCTCAGCACCTTTCTCTTAGCATTGGTCCATCCTGTGTAATCTCTTGTCAACTAGAACTGGTATTTGCTGCCTTATTAAGGCAAAAATCTTGCATCTGTTCATTTTTATCCTTGCTGTTGTGGCAAGAGGTATACTTACAGTCTAGTCTAATTTGTCTGTGAATTTATAAATGCAGGTCATACAGCTGTCTTTTCACAAGTACCCCTAACTAAGAGTAGCCATCAGTTGAAGTATGCAGCTTATTTGACCTTGGAAAGATTTCTCAAGCATTCAGATGCATTAGGGAGCAATATGCCTCTTAACCATGTCATTGCTATATTCACTTTAAATAAATTTACTAGCTCTGTGCCAGATGCACTTTACTTGGGTATTACAAACAGCACCACTGAGTTTTCCATTCATCAGAAATATTCTTGTATGCAAGTGCAACAGGACTTTGTCAAGAGCATAAATCCACCTGTCTACACGACACTATGTAACACATTGACGATGGACCCTTGGAACATTTCTATTTCACATTATGAAAGAGGAAAAACTGGGCAGTTATTCCTTCTTTAGGAAGACTATAGGGTGAACAAAGGGATGATGAGATTCCCAGTTCACTTAAGCTACTGCAAAGGGTTTGCATATAACTAAGGAAAATAAAAGGGGCATTTAAGTTTCCACGTTGCTCTGAGAGGAAAAAATAAAGCGAAAATACCATTGACATCAGGATAGGTGGAAGCAAATATGCAGTGCAAATAAGCAGTGCAGATAATTTTGGATAAGGAAAGAACAGAAGGCAAATACATGCAAGAATGCTCTTAAAGCAAGTGCAAGGAGTGCAAAACTGATTCATAATGCAGGTCAAAGAAGAGGTTTCAAAGTCAAGGGACCATGTACCAAGCACGACACATGATTTTCACAAAAGCAAGACAAAAGTCATTATTGATATATCAGGACAATGGAAAAGAAGGAGGTAGCAATGTTATAGTCATACAACACTGTTATAAATATACCACATTTTCAGCTTGCCATGCTGCATCACACTGAATTTACAGAGCATCAACATTATTGGAGGTGTTTCTATGTAATGAATAGCTCCTGGGAAGGCATTCTCAAGCATTCAAGGGAGAAGAGGAGTCTTTCCATCATTCCTCTGAAAGTTAAAAGGAGTACATTATTAGCATTGAAATGAAACTTCAGTTTGACAATTCAGCATATTTTTCCTGTCCCCTTTACATTGTTTTTTTTTCCTGTGAACCCTGTCAATAAAAGAGGAACAAAACAATACTAAGCATTGTAACTAGAGACCTATTTTTCTCTTCCTCCTTGCTAAGTACTGAGAAAGTAAAAATGAGTTAAGCACAGATATTGTTTGTGCGCTGTACTGTGATGTGATGGTCTAGAATTATCACAAAGGCACTTACATGGGAACTACTAAGTTGAGGAGAGAAGTGTGGGGAAAGGAAGGTCTGTAAAGCTGGACTGGACTCAGGAGCTGAACAGTTCTCATCATGAATTCTCATCATCAGATGAGAAATAATCCTAGGATACAATCTAAACATGGCAATTTAAGAATTTCCTGAATATTTCACAATTTTCTTAATGTCTTTCTGGAAAAATTTCCCTCTTTCCAAGTAAATACTTCTCCCTGAAGAGGAGTCATCCCTCTAATGCATAGCACTTACATGTTAATGTAAGAGAAGTTGGGTCGAGCTTTAGCTTCGTACATTCGGTTGGCCCATGGTGAAGAGTATCATCTTCATCATAAAGATTTTGACGTAAAATGTTCCTTATAAACTCTGGATTCATTATGTTTTCCATAAACTCCTCTGTTGATGGTGGTACAGAGAACTCCAGCTGATAAAATACAGTAGCACTTTCATTACTGGAAGAGAAATAAATTTCAGTGTGAACATGTGCAAGTAACAATTTTAACACTTTTCTTTTGATATAAATGTTGGCACTGAGTTTTTTTAAACCTGTTCTAAGGAAAAGTATTAGAAAAGATAAAAGACTTCAAGCTTCCCGTTTCTTCTTTCACTTCCTTCTCAGAGCAGCTGTCAATATGAATGAAAGCTGAGCACACACCTGATGCCAATCTGAAACACATTTTCAAATGTACAAAGGACAACTGACCATGTGCACTGATAGCTCAGGGTCTTCCATACTGGTTCTTAGTGAGAAGATAACAACAACAGCAGAGGTGACACAAGACTGTGTTCATAACTAGTTGAGAACCTGCCAGAAGATTTGCTCTCCTGATACCAATAGCTGGTGCAACCCAGCCAGGGTTTCTAACACGCTTTCTGGTGTGGATTATGTAAGCCACTTGACTGGAGTCCATTTGATCATTTCATTGCTTCTTATCTATCAAAAACACTAAGACTATTGCATTTTACCTAACAGAATCTTCCAGAAAGAATCGGACACACTGACATTTCAACAGAAACATCAAAAAGAAGTTGAAAAAGCAAAGAAAGAAAGGGTGTAGAGGGAGAAAGAAAGAAAGAGAGAAATTAGGCAATACATATGCAGAACTGCAGGTTTGTACTCAACGTCCTAATCATAATTTTTAGCTGAAACAGTAAGTTACGATGCAGTCATTTGATGCAGGGGGCAGGCATATCCTAGCCTGGTGGTCCTTCAGAGCACCTTCACCGAAGTACCCTTAGGACAGCCCCTCACCCCAGCCCATGAGGCCTCTCTCTACTCTTGCTGTCTCACCTGCTCAGACTTTTGAAATTCTCCACTTGCCACAAAGTTTTCTGGTCCTTCTTGTTCCCTTTTTTCACACTGCTTTTTCATAAATGTTTGGAGAAGGTGTCTGTCCCACTTCTCTTGCTTCTCTGCAATCACTCTGTGGCAAGAGCATGCTAGAGCTTTCCAGCCCAGCATTTCTGTGTTCAGCTCATCCTCCCCTTTCATTGCAGGACTGTGATATCTCCATAGCCTAAAACTCTAGTCTCCTAAACTCCTAAACATCCTAAACTCCTTAGCCTTTCTCTAGCACCATTTTCTCCTGAGAGTAAGACCTTCCCTCAGGTCTAGGGTGAAGCTTTTTCCTGCCTCCCTAAAGTGGATGGAGGGCTTTTCACCTTCTTTCTGTCACCACTCGTCTCCTGTCCCCATCAGCCAAGCTTCTCCTGTGCATGCAGGCACCTCTCAGCTGGGCAAATCTAACCTCTGCCTTCTTCTCTGCCTCTCACTCCTGCCTTTCCAGTCCCTGCAGCATACCGCTGCTTTGAGATCTGCTCCTGTTTCCCAAAATAAAGTGAGGGGCACAAAAGTTCAAATCAGCAATGCAATACTGTGGTTTTGGCTTCCACGTCCTGCGAGTCCCTGTTGCCTTTAAGCTCTTTTGGGAACAAAATGAACTATTCTCCACCCCTCTGCCCCAGAGACCCTTTTGTATTTAGTTAAGATGGTTTAAACTATTATGCTTTCAAGTGGCTCCAGTGGCCCATTTTCCTTTTAATAAATTTCCTTTAATTATATTGGTAAGGACGGGGAGTAAATACAGCAGATTCGCAGCCAAAAAAAAATGTTACTGCAGTTATTTGTTACTGGCAGTGCTTTCTCTTTACACTAGAGACTCCTTCTACCAGTTTTCACAATCCATATTAAACATTCCCCAAACATCCTATTTTTTTCAGATTTAAGTGTTGTGTCTTACATAGGCACACATATATGCCTTACCAAAAATTTATAAATATCAGATGATTTTCACGGTAGAAATCACTTACCTGAATTTCATCACTTGAGCTGACCTAAAGTAGCGTCCCAAAGCAGGAGATGAACTATAGACTTCTGTTAACTTGGAGAGAAAAAAAGAAAAGAAAAAAAATATATTTCTTCTATTCACTATCTCTTTGCTACATCAAAGAAAGGACAGTGAATAATTCTTTTAAGGTGTTGCCCAGGGCATAAACATGGGTGTTGCATGTCAAATGCCAACAAAGATCTGTCCTGGAAAAGGTGCACACACGGGTCCTTTGAGCCTGACAGACAAGTTAACCTCTGTATCTTGAGTGATTACTATATTACCTTTACACAATAGAGTCATTCAGGCTGAACTAAAGTAAGTGATCAAGTTGCCAAATCCAATTTATTTATTTATGGGTACGAGAAGGCCCTACTACTGTTACTTTACAGAAGGAAGGGACTCTTTTCACAGTAAGTCTAAACCAGTACTGCCACTCCTGCTGAGCTTACTTCAGACATATTCAGAGCCCTGGTGACTCAGAGGAAATGACAACATTAAATGAGCTCCTTATCACACATTAGTGGGAAAACACTACACAGGTCAGACAACCTCCACAGGTTCCTTCTAAACAAAATACTCTGTGAAAAAAGTGAAGACTAATTCCCAACCACTGTGGGCAAAACTTTAGACTTTTTAAATCTCTCCAGCTACTCATGTGCTTAAAAGTAGGCATTTTTTTCCACTCCCCGAAGCAGAGTTAGCCTTGCCAAGAACCATGTCAATACATACCCTCTTAGTGATGTCTTCAGAGAAATTGTGTGGAAGACCACACTTCAACTTGAATTTTCCAGAAAAACTATGGTAGTTTCCACTGCGTTGTATTGCATCAGGATCCCAATAATCATCCTCATCTGTATAAACAGCTAATATTCACAAAGAGACAGAGAGGAAAAATTGCAGTTAATAGAAATAAGAAAAATACCTTCTTGATTTTCTCTAGAGTGTTTTTCTCACAAATTTCCTAAGTAATGATAGTCTAGAAGTAACAGAGAGAAAATGCCAGTCACCTAAAGAAAAGCAACAGCACACAGAGGTCCTTGATCCATGCAGCTGGTAGCTGTCTGCTGAAACAAAATTATCCACATGTGGAGGTGCATGTCTACCCAAACAGCCCCACTGGTGCACACTGCTGTGAGCGGGTGCTTCAGCTGGCCACCACAACCACATCAGCAGTGAGCCACTACAACGTTAAACAAAAAAGATTGTAGTAACATAGCATCTAAGCTGTTCTAGTCCTAGGGGTCTCCTTATAATGTCACTGAAAATCTACCATGCATCCACTACTCAATCCACAACCCACCTTCTGCACTCAGCATCCAAGCCTGCAGCAGTCAGCTTGCAGGAACTTAAAGGATGTTATCATTCGGATTTGCACTGGAAGATGAACCAAGAGGAAGATACTTACTAGAATATAGAACTAGGCTGATGAGAATTACCAGGAGAAGCACTATAAATATTGTGGCTACGAGCATCCATAGTTTACACTTCCAGAAAATGACATTGCTGCACAGTTCCCAGTGATCTCTGTTCTAGTTAAAAAAAGGAAAGTGAATGCTGATTAATGAAATAAATAAGGCAGGGAGAAAGTATTTAAACATGTCTCTACTCTCACTTTTAGAAAACAAACAAACAAAAATTTTAAAAACCAACCAACCAAACCAACCAAAATATTCAGAGGAATGGTCTCATTGTTGAGCAATGTTCTAACATCAAAGGATCCTACCCTTAAGTACTGCTGTGGGTGGGAAGACAGACTTAAAGAATGTAGTGGACATTGACAGGGAGTCAAATACTTGAAAGAGGGCCACTTAATTCCCTACTTATGCAGAATTTCCATCTCTTGGATCAGTCATAGAGCTAAGGTGTTACAACGGTACTTTCAGAGTTTTCAAATTTCTTTGAAGCAGATCTAATTTCTCTCTCTTTTTTTTTCTTTTTATCCACAAGCTGTCCTTTCAAAGCTTGCCACCTTGCCAACAAAAAGTGTGCATGGAAGAATTTCCAGATTACCAGCCGCAGTGATATTGGTAGTATCAGTGACATTGATATCACCCAATGCAAGTGGTATGCTATTTCTTAAATGTTATTGCATTAAAGAACATTATGCCTTTTTCTCCAAAAGGCTGAATATTCCAAGATGACTGAGTGTTTACCAGAAATTTCATCACAAATCTCACATCTGTTAGGAGATCACAAGGAAATTCTCAAGAGAAATTTTGCATGCAGGCATGTTCGTATAACGGTGTGAGAACAATTCCTGCCTTTCATTTAATTTTTTATGGGATTTGATTCTGAGGTAGGAATTAGTCTTTTTTTAGTTACCCCAGCACAATCAATTTTAGAAATACACTTAAGTAGCATAGCAAAACAACCATAGCAAGAATCTCCAAATATTTTTTTCCACAGACAGAAGACTGCATGAAGGGCAGAAATTGTTACAAAAGACCCAGACCATGCTGCCTTGATTACTCGCCCTTCTCCCTACCTACTATAAATCCTGACATAACCTCCCTATTGACACTATGACCTCTCTGAAGTCATTATTAGGCATGGAAAAGTACGTGGTGTGGGTTGTCAGGGCCACACACATGCAGAATAGCAGGAAACAGCTTGCTAGCTGCGGGCCTTAATTCAGATTACCTTCCTTTAGTAACTGAACTTTCTAAGAACCTAATATTTTTGTGGAGAACTTTTTTTCTGAATTTATTTGAGGTTCATCAATATGTTTTTGGGTGTGTGACAGATGCACAGAAAGAGAAGAGACACCTAAATATCCCAGAAGCATCATTTCTTAAGAAAAATGGGCAAAAACACTCTCCAAGTGCTTTCTGCAGATATACCTGCATGTACAACTCCACTTTGGTGGAGAGTGATGAACAACTGGCTGAATATCGTTTATGTTACAGTGTGCATTTGTCAATTTATTTGGTGTTCTTTTTTAATGCATTGGAAGAATGAACACTCAATTTAGTATTTAACACTAGCATAGTATTTTGTATCTGAGAAGAACACTAGCTACTGTCCAAAGTACAAGTATGAAATCAGTAGAAATTTGGGCCTTACAACTGCCTGTGTCAACTTAGATTAAGATAGCTGAGAATTCCAGCCACATATTCAGACCCTCACGAAAATTCAATTTTTAAACACGCAAAGTGAGTTGGTTTCAAGGAAACATTCAGCTCTCCAAGCTTTCCTCTCCCAGCTGGCCAACACCCTCTGGACATTGCTCACTTTGTGGCGAGGGTGCTGGGAACGAGCAGCGGGGAAAATCTCTCCACACTGGACAAGATGGTCATTCTTATTAATTTTCTGCCCAAGTACAAAGAAGAGCATAACCATTTTCCAGCAGTCACTATGGGATGCAAAGCTAAATACCAGAATCAGCAGCAGAAACAGAGCCCCTGCAAAGACTTGCAGTTCCGGGAAGAGGAAGGCTCTGAACTGAAAGTTAAAGTTTCTCAAGAAAGCCAAGCCAAGATAGCTGACCCCTGCATCCACTCCCTCTCATTCCTCTTGGCATTCCTCCAGCCCTTGGGTGGCTTTCAGTAAGCAGGTCCAGCCTGCCAGACGGAAGGAGAAGGACCCTCACCCTGGCCACCCCCACACGGTATAGCCAGGGCTGGGCTTTTGCCTTTCGTGGGGCATGAATCAGCCTGCGAGGAGGTCCAGTCTCATGGACGCTGCTACAGCTTTTCCTTCTGCCTTTAAGCAGTTAAAAAAAGACTATTGCACAGTCACCTGTTAGCTAAACACCGTTCCTCTGATGGCTTTACTCTGTTCCCTAGCTTCAAGCTAAGCTAAATGCTAGATGCCATATTAATTTAGGTTTGTGTGTGGTCTGTTCATACAAATTCATAATTGTCAGCACCCACAAATTACCCAACAACGAGGGAGAGACACTAAGATGTCTTTTACAGTCCGCTGCAGGGCATCCTATTCTTTTGGTGCTGTTTTCCGATTCATTTGTTCTCAGACAAAACCTACTTAAATACAGGTTTTAACATTTTGGTTTTGAGCCTGCTCCCACTAACATATAGCAAAAGAAAGCAAGACTCAAGAGTGCTAAATATAACTTCATTTATTGAGTTGAAGTTCACAGACAGCCAACACCAAAAAACTACAACACTCAAAATTCCATTCTAACCTTTTATATAAATATATGTATATTTAACTAAAAGGAATAAACTAAATACATCTAACGTTTCCAACATTTACTTTCAAGTGAGCAACATTTCCCCTTCTTTCAAACAACTAACAGTCTCACACCATGTTCCTATGAAGAGTCACTTCACTTGCTATATAATATTCCCCAACAGCTCCATAAGCATCGAGTAACCGAAATTCCTACCTTTTCTGTGGCAGCCGTTTGTGAATTCAGAGGCTCACTGTGATCAGCCTCTCCTTCCTCCCCGTTAACCTCTTCTCTCTGTAATTCAATATCCTCCTGCTCCTGCTCAGAGCTCTGTCTTCTCATAGCTTCTGCTCCTGTGCGAGGAACTTTGCTTCTAAAGCAAGCCAGGAGACAGCTCATTTCCTTCTGGTTTCTCGGGGCAGTTATGCCAGTAGCAGCTCTGGTATGAGGCTGGAGACGATAACAGCGAGGCTCGGGATAGTTTTCGCGGGAGTGATCTTGAAACACTCATCAGAAAGGGGAATTCCTTGGAAAGACAAATACGTATTTGTCCAGCACTAGCTGCAGAGAAAAGGGAGGGGGAGGAAGTATCGATTTGCCCGGTCTCTGGGACTGCAGCTCTCGTGCTGTGCAATACTAGGTTTTCCAGTTTGTCTGCCTTGCCGTACCAGCCCTCAAGCATGAGCGGATGAATAAACCTCTGGCAACGTTGTCATTTGTTGAGGTGGTTTAGAAAGGAACCGGATTGCTTTCCCTGCTGTTTTCAGCTGGGTTAGTGAAACACTGGTGCTGTTTATCTGGATGGATATGCCAGAGACTTGGTTCTGAACAGCATAACCTGAGTTAGGAATTGCATAGCTCATGATGTGGCCAGTCTACAAAGAACTTACACTACCCTCTGAATACCTCCTGTTTTAGTCTCCTTGTATAGACTCTTGAGAAACGCGTGCCGTGCTATGAATTTTCTCTCCCTAGCTATCATACAGCCTAAATCACGTCTGGTGCTAAGGAAGCGTTTCACATCCTACCCAAACGCAGGAAAGCATGGTGTTGAGATCTGACCTGCACTTGCTTCCCAAATGTGCTTTCCTGTGCTAGCCCGAGTCACTCATGACAATTTATCAGAGCAAGAGACTAATTTCTCTCTCTCCCTCCCTTGCTCTGCCCACCCAATCTCTTGCAGCTTGCCTGCTCCCATTTCTCCTGTCCCAGCTCCATCCTTAGGGCCCTCCTTGCTCCTCGTAGGGCACCTCTCTTTCTCTGGATCAGGAGAGTCTAGCACATGGCTAGTAACTGCCCTCTTGCTCCTTTCCTTGCCCCACCATAGAGGAGAACAGAGCTTTTCTCCATCTCCATCCTCACAGCACTACTCCTTTTTCCTGCCAAGCACCAAGGATACTTCCCCACCTCCACACCTCTCACCACTATTTTCTTGTTGCGAAGCTCCTTTCACTGCCAACGCCTGGCCATTCCCCTGGCGTACAGATTCCCGACTCAGGTAACAGTCATCAAGGCAAAAGCATTCCAAAAAGCTGAGCACAGGGCTTGGTTTGATTCCACAAATAAAAAGAAACAAAAAATCTGCGTCCCACCTTCAGTTTGGGAGGATCCTCAAAAGGCCGGAGGACTAAACGTGGATCCAAGCAGTCATCAAGATCAGAATGGTCCTCTGTATCCTCAGGACCTTACTTGGGAAAAATCTTCACTTGAAAAGTCTACCTGCTGGGTTTTGGTACTCCTGCTGGAGATGAGCTCCATTCATTTAATTCCCCCTCTTAGTAACAGAGCTTACCTTCTTATTGACTTAACTTCCTACTGAACTGTCTGAAACCAAAGGACTTTTTCTAAGTCAAATGAGTTAATGTTTATAGATCTGCACCCAGCAAAAGCCAAAGTCCAATTACTTTAACCCTGTTTAACCATGCAAACACTTGAATTTCTTTAGGCTGGCCTCAGTTGAGATCTGCATGTGATGTCTTACTTGAATGTAAACTAACAGACTTCTCACACATGGAACTGAGAAGCTGTTAAAAAAAAGCAAGTTGAGAACTGATCTGAATTTTCTGGTCTATGCTCTCATCTAGAGTTGTACATCAGGAAAACTGTTTTCTTCTGTTATAAAGACATCTCTGGTTTCAACGCCAGGGAACAAAAACAAACCTTAAATGTGTGTTTTACTAAAAGAAGCAAATCTTGGTTCACCTTTACAAAAAGTAAAAACTCAGAGGTACAAATATAGTTCTGATCACTCGTAGGAATTACGAGTTTCAGAGGCACAATCCAATGAATAAAACATAGCCACTTGCTTATTTAGCATGTTTATTAAAAAAGAGAAAAAGAATGACCAAGTAATCTTTAGAGATACTAAAATATCCAAAGAATATCATTTGCATATAGCTCATGCAGCATTGACACAAGCATTTTGGGGGGAAACTACCTGATACTAGATCAAGAAAGGGAGGACAAGTAGTATCAGTCCGGACAGAGGAATCCTACTGGGTGCATATTAGTGCCAACTCATTCCAGCACTTTTCCCACATGCTGCTAGAAGGCGGGTCTAAAGCTAAGCAAGAATCATGTATTTATATACCACTGGGACAGAAAAAAATGTACTCTGGGTAGCAAGGGGTAAGATTCAAGTTGCCAGTTTCTTTTTCTTTTTTTATTTTCCTCTTTCTTTCCCTCCCCCCACACTGTAAAGGTGAAACACAAATCCTTCCAAATGCTGAGCAGAAGTTTAAGACTGTCTGGGAAGTGCAGACAGATATTCTATTAAACTGAATGCCACCAATCTCAAATCTCATAAATATACTTGGAAACTTTAAATCAGCTAGGCTTGGACTAATCAGCTCTTCAGGACATCATTTCTGCCATTGATGGATTTATGGATTTACTGTTAAAGGAGTGATCTTGACAGAGATACAGCTGTCGCTTCCTCCNTCAAATCTCATAAATATACTTGGAAACTTTAAATCAGCTAGGCTTGGACTAATCAGCTCTTCAGGAGATCATTTCTGCCATGATGGATTTATGGATTTACTGTTAAATCTTGACAGAGATACAGCTGTTGCTTCCTCCAACACTTTCTTAAAGATCAAGGGTTCATCCGACCATATTCGATCATATATATTTTTTTAAATGTCTCTTTTAGTGCCAATATGGCCATGCAGTCTAGGAAGAAAGACCTTTCTTCTGGCTAGGAAGACTGGACGAAAATACCTGATCCTGAAACTCTGCTCGCTGAAGACCNTTTTTTTAAATGTCTATTTTAGTGCCAATATGGCCATGCAGTCTAGGAAGAAAGACCTTTCTTCTGTCTAGGAAGAAAGACTGGATGAAAAGACCTGATCCTGAAACTCTGCTCACTGAAGACCAAGGATGTCAGGAAAAGCAGTGGGAAGCCATTAAGAGGCTGTCCATACAGCACACCAGAGCAGGAGCTTGGGAAATACATTTATCACTCATTGCAGACATCAGGCACATCTCTCCTTGGTCAGGTCTAGTCATAGATCTCTATGTTAGTCAGGTGAGCATGAAAGTTCTGGCACCATATTAGGGTGCCACCACGGCAGTGGTCTCCTGTTGTCACCCAGGCACCAAGCTCACACTTGTCTGAAGACGGATGCCTCACAGCACAGTGCCTCTGTGATCATCACACACAACTCAAGTACGAGGAGAACCCTCAGCTGGTAGTGTGGGGCGAACAAAGAAAGAAATATGTACTGAAATCTTGTTGAGATCTGCCTCCAAGTTCTATCTATAAGAAAACTGCACCTGCTTTGGATGATTTCACTGAAGTTTAATATTAAAGAAAAGAATTAACTGAAGTGTATATTATTACCATAATCAGCTATATAGGTAAACATGTCCATAAAGTCTATAAGGAGACTGAAATGTGACAGTTGTGCAAGTTCTTGACATTCAGTTGGGGAATTAGTAATTTGTCAGGTTTTGAAGGAAGCTTTATTTAGAACCTGATTAAAACATACATAATTTTCAACACATTTGCCTTATACAATTCTCTTTTGCTTAAACTCAGTATTTCCTTCCTCTTATTTAAATATAATTCCAAAGAAACTAAATGATGCTTTTTCAGTCCTTTAAATTTCCTGCACCCTAACATATCTGAGTTAGGTTTTTTATTGTTTTAGAAAATAACAGGAGACAATCCAAAAGTCCCATCCCAGAACAGAAAATTCATGCAATAGCAGCATCACTACAGAATGAACTCACTTCAGTTTTGTGCACTACACTAATTGTACTATTTGTATTTTGAATAAAACAGGTAAGAATCATTTATGTTTAGAATCCTGTAACATCATCAAGGGAACATATGTGACTGTATATAGGATATTTATATCCTCATATATGTCATATGAACACACATACACATTGGGGAGAGGAAGGGAGGAAAGCATAGATCTCAAATGGAATGAAGGAAGAAGATTTCTAAAGGAAAGATTGGTTAGATTTATGTTACAGCTTCTAAACCATCTTATTTTGTATTTTTTAAAAGAAGCACTGTTTCTGCTGCTGGGAATAATGTTCTGAATCCAAACAGCTACTTCCAGGTGAACGGAAAATGACAATTCCTGTGTCAAAAAAGTGTTTATTTTCCCAACAAAGAAAAAGCCAATGGCATTTTCTTGTTATACTGCCAGAGATATATTTGATAACTTGCTGTAGAAAGCAGCTTCCACAGGGAAGGTTATCTGCATTTTCTCTTTGGCGCATCAGATTGCATTCTGACGAATCCAGTCATAAAGCGCCATCACCTTAGTATACACTCCTGGACGATTGCGCCGAGCACAGCCTTCACCCCAGCTCACAACACCAGCCAGGTACCATCTATTTCCCTTTCCTGTGCAAGCCAGAGGACCTCCAGAATCTCCCTAAAATAAAGGATACAGTTCAGCCATTAGCACACCCTCCGCCACGTAACGCAGGAACAAGTGTTAGGTTATTTAGGGACTCTCAAACCATGCTTTACTCTTCCTCAAATTACAGTGTAATATTAGCACCTTATTTCCAGAATGAATGTACCTAGCTAGATATTAAGTTCTTTCAGCTTGTTTTAACTTATAAGAGCAGCACGCTAATCAACATAAAGCAATGGTAAGAAGGTAAAGGTGAAAAAATTACTCATTCCCCATTGAGGGATTCATAAAGTATCTGATCACAGAGTTCAAGAGGGAGAGGAGATAGGGATAGAAAGTATGAACTCTGACATCATTTGGCCATAAATGGTTCATATGTTTAAGACAATACTCTTTCTTGTACTGTTCTTTAAAATGGAAACAGAAGTGTCTCTTTCTCGCATTCAATCTGCTTCCTGCCTCCCTCTCCCCACCATCCTGCCCCATAAAAAGGTGTAATGAAAGTGTAATTACATGTTGTTAGCAGTTTCATAATCAACCTGTGGCTAGATTCAGGGAAGGAAAGGAAAACAGACTCTAGCAGCATGAGTTGGCTTCTCAAAAGAAACATGCAGCTCTGCATACAACAACGCGGAAAAGCAAAAGTTGCTATTTATCTCAATTCACAGGATCCAAAGACATTTTGGTTCACAAACGCTTTGTGACTCTCACTGCTTTAACCTTCTCTGCCTTCTGCGAATGGAAGAGTTCACAGAGCTGTGAACACTTACACATACTGCTGATCTCTGCAGTTTTCCTTTATGCAGATAAGGCAGCCTCCAGGCTGAGTCTGGAATTTGTTTGTTCCCACCAACTGAAGTTAACACATGGGAGAGGAACAACAAATCCATGAACCTATTAAAAAACAAGTCTCTATCACCAAGCCAAAAATTATCTAGGGACAAAAAAAGCTGCCACAACAATTCCTGCTCTCTCCCTGGCTGCTATCGTACTGCTAATTATAACCATCCAAAAAGCTCTTCTTAAGGTGACTTCAGAAAGGAGGTTGAATATTCTGGGCAGCTGAGAAGCTCTAAAAGACTGGAGGAGCTGTATGCAGAAAGAGGAAGGATCCTGAAGAAAGAAACCAAGAACATTCCAGAGCGATAAAGAAACTGTGTGTGAAAGTGCCCATGCTTGATTTCTTACTGTAAGTAACACGTCATCTAATGATGAAAAGGGCTTGGAAGCTTCACAAAACTTGCGCAGTATGTGAATGGTTTTCATGTCCACAAAGAAGCGAAACCAATCAGGATGTCCAAAACCCTGAGACTATAGTTAGAGCTTCCAGAGCACTGTGGGGATGTCCTAAAATGTCACCAGCATCCAGCACCACACAGAAAGTATGCTAGGCAGAGAGGGGAAAAATAGCACAGTCACTACCAAGATTAAGAAGTTCAAGATGTAGAGGAGAGGAACACAGCAGATTGTGTTGAAAAGTTGATTGATTAGTATAGTACCTAGCCAAACTGGTTAAAACATCCGTCTTTAAACTTAAGGCCATTTCTGAGGCAACACATTTTTTGGAGGAACATCAAGCCTCAGACATATCACAACACATGTCTTAACAAAACAATTCCAAGGCCTAAGGCTATATACAAACAACATGTTAACAAAACTACTAACTCATGAACCTCATCTTGGAACTATGGGAGGATCCTATAGGTCTTTTTTTTTTGTGTGTGTTGCAAGATGGTTGAGCTATAATCTTGCAAAAATTGTTCTATTACATTAAAACAGCAAAAATTACTCTTAAATAAAAGTTCTAACAAATTACCACAAACTAAAATCAGTAATGCATTTCTCTCCATTTTAAAAGTAATTGGTATAATGACAATGCTTTAATATAGAAAGCAGATATTCTTCATAAGTTTAAACACTGATAAAATACGCACTGGTGTAACAACTGGGAAGGTGAAGGAAAGCAAGATAGTTAAGTATGTCTAAAATTAGTTCCTTATTAATTGCATGTACAAACAAATTAGGTCATATAACTCGTGATACAATGATGTAATCAAGACTTGCTATAATATACATGACTGAATATATGAAACTAATAGAGGCAGCATTTCAACCGCCTTTACTGGATTTAGCTTACCTTGCCTTTTGCGTTTTTTTTCAACTGTAACTGTTTCCTAACATTGTTTTAACATTATATCAACTCCCTCAAAAATAAATAAATCAAGAGCAATAGCAATAGCTGATATTCTTCTCTTTATTTCCTTTTATCCTCACATCTGTTTTTTAATAGGAAGGTTAACTTATGAAGAGAAAAAAAAAATCATTTGAACTCATTTTACCCCTTATCTTGCAAATAAACATTTCGCAAGGGATTCAGATATTATCTATGCCGAATGTCCATTCCTATTTTGGAGAAATTTATATTCTCATACACTCAAGACATCTTAACTTATTACTGAGAGGAGGAAAACAAAACAAAACCTAAACCTGGACAATTTTCCAACAAAAGCAAACATTCTTTTGTAATTTCCTCACAAGTTCCTCATTACCTGGCATGCATCAATGCCACCGTCAAGATTCCCAGCACACAGCATACGTGATGTGATCAGATCGTCATACAGCTTGTCACAAATACTTTGGTTAATTATTTTCACTCTGGCTTCCTGCAGTGTTTTGGCAAGATGACCTAGGAAAATATAAGTGTTGCAGAGGTAATGGTAGTAAACATTTTCAACAATGAAACCATGTGTTGAAACAGAGAAGCAGGGCTACAAACTTAAGATTCATCCAACTAATGGCAGAAGAGTAATTCCTCTCCCTTCAATTGCTTCCTGTCCTCAGCTTGAGACTGTAGCCCATGCTAGTTCTAAACACAGAGGTCCCTATGCACTACCAGGATTGACTTTCTACTAGTCTTTATCCTTGTTAACTGGTTCTGCCAGTCAGAATTAAAGAGCCACACGAACTGTATATTGTGAGATTTTATACAGTATAACTAGTTTTAAATGCCATTTCAAATTGTGCCTAAAATTTTTTGTTCTTCCATAGTTTTGACCCAAACACTGCCCAAGACCCACTAAAGGAAATGTTATTACGAGGTTATCTTAAATTTGAATTGTCCATTTAAAAGGTTTATTAAGAAAATCAGTGTTACCATGGTAGATGGCTTCTGATCAAACATGAACAATTAGGACTCAGGGCAATCGTGGAGACCACTGCAAATCTGGGGAGCTGTCTATGCCCAAGTCTTAAATCCAGCTTGGGTTTGATGCAGCAATAGGGATGAGGAACCTGTGGGCTCTTCCACTGCACTCCTCCAAATCTGCCTGCTTCCCCGCTTTCCCTCCCCACGGTAGCTGGCTGGTCCAAGCTGTGCAGGCAGAATATTTCATAGGGCATATTGCCTTTGAATAAGACAAATGAAAACTAAATGAACTATATATTTTTTGCAGTTATTTCTGCAGACACCCTCATATTGTCCAGCTACGTTCTTAACTGTGAAGTCTTTCCTTGCATTAGATTGAATGCCCTGCTTTTTTCACATGCAAGACTACTTACAATCCCTTCCCCAGGCAAAGTGAGCCTTGAGCATAAAAGGGAACCCATTTTTATAAATATATGATTGTTTACTATTCAATGTCCTGCAAGAGCATCCTTGATCCCCATACAGAGGATGCATATTCACACTTATATGATATACAAGCAAACCTCCAGAATTTACAGGCTAGGAAGATATTTTATAGCTTTTTAAAGAACTATCACAGGTATTGAACAGCTAAAGAGTAGGTAAAGAACTAATCACAAGTATTTTCTTTTGTGACTATAATTATTTTGCTGTTAGAATTTGAAATTAAGCCAAACTTGCAAGAAATATATGCAGGAAAAGAACATACTGTTTTCTCTTATGGCTCCCCAGCCAGTTACATAGCAGACAGTTCCATAAACAAATACTCTAGAGGTGCTGGGTAAACAAATGGGCTGTACCAGCTCATTGAAGAATACTGGTGTTTCCATTTCCAACAAAGCAATGTCGTAATCTGAGATATATCGGTCATATTGTGGGTGGATAATAATCTTTTTGATTGATCTCATAGCTACATGATTGCTGTTTTCATTAATGGTATGTAAGCCCATATATGCTCTCCATCCAGAAGGAACAGAGTATCTGTAAAGAGAACTGGTTTAGAACATCCCATTGAAAAGTAAGGCAGTATTGCTTTATATAGTATTTGATAAAAACCATCACAAACAAAGTTAGCAGTGTAGAACCCTGCTTATGAACACTATAGACTCTTTCCACTAAAACATTATGATTTTGCATACCATTTAAGAAGAAACAGTCTCTTGGGATATATAAAACCACTTCCTTGGAATGGTCACTTTTGATCCACCTTCACACAAAGCAAAGCTCTTCACTATACTTCCAGAGCTGGGTTCCATAAAAGTATAATGAAATCAGAATGAAACACGCTATGTTATTGTAATTATAGAGCAAACGCTCATGGCTTTTGATATAGTTCAAGTCTACTGTATGGTTTTCTGCTGGCACAAAAAGTATCCATCACTGATTTACCAGAATGACACCGTATAAAAACAGGCTTAGGTCAAATTTTAGTCAGGATGAAAAAGGGAGGTATGAGAGTAAAGCTAAATAATCTACTCTGACATTCAGCCAGAGGTACTGGCCGAAGCAGAACCAGACTGGGCAACTAGCAGTGGGTTTCTCAGAGATTAGCGTGGCTTGAGCTTTCAAGTAGACTTGATGTCCCATTTGCCTTGGGTAAGGGCCAGCGGTGTTGTTGACATTCATGAGCCAGGAAACAGGCCAAGCAGGGTTGGCTGCTCTGACATACATGCCTCAATGGCTCATGCTCATCCCACACTAGCAGTGGGTCTTCAGGGTCTTAGTCATAACTGTCAAGTAATATGGCTATTTTAGTATAAAATTACTTTGTGTATATTCTGTAATTACACTTTCTAAATAGGTATTTAGATATAAAGATAACCTATTTCTGCATGTTACTACAGTCTTCAAAAATTGACAGTCCTAAAAGCAACACTGTAATTAGAGTAGGAATGGTTGATTATTCCAAAAACTTTCTGACTGCAGCTTTGCAAGAGGACTCATTTCACGAGTAAAACTGCTGCACTTCAGATACTAGCACTGAAGCTAAATCATGATGGATTGAGATATACAGCACTGAAAAATATTAGTTTTTCTGTCCTTCATATACATAGCCTAGAAAAAAAGAGAGTATCTACTCAGTTCACCTGGGGATATTCTACTCAGATAACAGGGATACATTTACAGCTCAGTAAAAGTGGGATGTATTCACAGCTCAGGAAAATCCTTTGTGTACATCCTTTTGTACTGTATAAAAACTAGATTATATCCTTGACACAAGCACTGTATTGTTCTGTCTCCAACATACCAAGATCCATTTTTCAGCATAGTTGATCTCTTTTGGACATTAATGTTTTCTCCTCTACTGCATGCAGCATTTCAGTGCTAGCAAGTATCAAAGAAACTAGTGTGTAGCATTAACACAAGAATATCTGTTTTGTCTTGATGTAAGTGCAGATATATAAAACTTTTTTCAACTCAAAATCTTATGGGCAATCATATAACAGAAACTGAAGTCATATTACATCAGGAAAATTGTGATGTGTTTGACAAAAAAAAAAAGTATTCTCAATCTCATTTGACCACATGCAAACATATGGTACATAATTTAGATTACCAAATTGCCTTCAACAAAGGCCACAAAAGTTGAACTGTAAATTTTGCCCAGAACTTGTCAAATCTAACCATTTACCTTTCATCTAGAAAACAGTCATTGAAATTGAAATGCATGTTTTTCTATGTATATCAGAATGTAAACATCATGCTTTGGAAGTCAGAGAAGTGTATTATCAAACTCTGAATAAATGACATCACACTCCCCTCTTCTACATACTTTTCTTGGCAACAAAAGGCCACAGATTCTCCTCTTGAAATCTTTGCTTTTTAAAATATGTTCCCTCTAAATTTATCAGCAAACTCTTCCTTCTAGAGTATTTTATTAACCTGTCATTAACCTACAAGTCTTTCCCTGGGCTCAAATGCAGGTTTTACTGGCAACGGAGGTAAAAGAGTTATTTTGGATACTTGAGACTTTGAAAGACTGCAGAACACAATATTCAGACTTACATAGTAGTATCATGTCACAGAGTTATACCCTTAATGAGTATATTGCTACTATAATTGCTATTACAAGCTCCTGAAAGCAGCACTGCAAGGTTATTAAGTTGCAGGTACCCTAAGACAGTGTAGCCTGTCCATACCTTACAGAATCAGAATCCAGAAAGCAATGAGCGGCAGATATGAGCCATCTGTTTGAAATAACGGATGCCCCACATACGTGGCCATGTGCTCCCATCTGTAAGCTTGCTTGCCAAGGCCACTTTCCAGATCTTGCTTCTTTGCCTCCAACAATTCTATTTTTCTTAAACCGCTGTCTTCCACAAGCTAATAGAAATAATTGAATAAAATTATCAAGAAGAAAACACCAAGTTATTTTACGTTGTTATGCTTAATATCTAAACTTACTTTTATTCTTAGACTTTTATCCTTTATCCCTTTATCCATGGGGGAAAAAAAGACAACCACCAGTACTTTCTTACTGTGTAATTGGGAAAAAAAAAAAAAAAAAAAAGATAAGGACACTTGCCCTTTTTCACTCAATGGACTGGTAAGCTCACTAATGATTGCTCACCTTATTTTACAGAGGCTTATAATCCAAAAAGACAATCAAACACAATGCTAAATTGGGTTGTTTCTAAAGGTTTACTTAAAATCTTACACGCTTTCACTCCTTATATGCAGCTCCTTGGCTATTTGCTTTTCACTCAGCTCAAACAAGTGTTAATACTCACCAGCTTAACAACCTGGAAGTGAGCATTACTTGAAATAAATCAGAGACACAAGGAACCCGTGGGTTTAAAATGAGACAGTGAGAAATTCAAGTCAGACATTTTCATACAGTTGTTACCAGCAAATTCTCTTTTTAAAAATCACATTTGATTTAATCAATTCTTGATCCACTAATGTGGATCCATCAATCCCTATGTCAGTTCCCATATCATTAGCTATTTTTTTCAAATCAGTGTTACCACACCACAGTTCATTTCATCAGATCCATCTGCACAATCTCGTATTCCATCGCACTCAGGATTCGGCTTCAGCAGACATTTTCCATTGAGGCACTTGTAAGCATAAGGGGAGCAATTTTTGTAGGCTGAAATGAGAGAGAGATGATACAATGTCACATGTTTGGAGCCATGGTTTATAGCGACTAAAGAAAATTTGCATATTCAATCTACTCTTCAATAAACAAGGATGTGGCAAAAGCTGTTCAAAACCACATGTTCCAGTGTGTCTGAAGTCATATTTTGTGCTGGTATAAACTGGTCCTTCAGCAGAGAACACATTCCATTATAGTTAATGATCACAGTAACTTAAGCCTCCATCGGCCATAAAAATAGAGAGCAGAGCTCCAAACTATCCTCTATTCCCTTTTTACTTAGTTTTAAGATGAAAGGGCTAGACACGTCCATTATTTTACCTCTATCAGCAGTGCTACTGGTGTTACAAATTATACATCTACACAGCAGATGATCTTCAACTGTCAGGGTTATTTTTGTCTTTTAAAGGAAACTTGAGCAAATCATTCAAAGCCTTGAAAGTTTCCTCCAAGATATCTTCAGCTAAGAAGCTCACAATTT
This sequence comes from Crypturellus undulatus, assembly GCA_013389825.1. Lineage (NCBI taxonomy): Eukaryota > Metazoa > Chordata > Aves > Tinamiformes > Tinamidae > Crypturellus > Crypturellus undulatus. The sequence goes on along the minus strand of VWPW01002644.1, from coordinate 46,687 downwards.
ACTATATGGGAATCTTGAGAGACCTCTCTCAGCTTTGTGCATCCATTACTGTTGATGCATATTATCAGTTGTTATCAAAAAGTGCCTCCAAAAAATGGTAGGCACTTTTTCTGACAAACAAGGACATGCTGCTGTGAGCATGGCGTCATGCTATCAGCTACCTCAAGGCCTTAAGATTCAAAGCAAAGCAAGTATTACAGGGGCAAAATGCAGCACATCACTGAGATGTAGTACCAACAGTGTTCCTAGCAGTGCAAGAGACTAGGCATGTAGCAAGATGCAAAAGTCCTAAAATCATTAGTTCTCTCTTCATTACATTATTTGGAACGGATCCTGTAAGGGGAAAATTGTTCTTCTTAGAGGATCATCCATAAACTGTGGTTATGTCATCTAACTAAATTCACTCTTACCCCAAATTTTGCTTCATTAATTTCTTTCACACACACTAGTTATAATCTGCACTTTTTTCTTTCTTTCTTTTCGCTATTAAGAAATGGGCATTTTGTGCAATGAAAAAAGTACCTAGGAGTACAAAATTCAACAGCAGTTCAGAAAGGTCCGCATTCACAATATGGGAATAGCTTACATGAAGCAGAATGACTCACGCTATGGGTCCATGTCAAAAGAGAACTACATTTCAAAAGTCCTTTTACAAATCAGATAGTACTTAGTCAACAGGACTCAATACACTATTGAGAAATCAATAGTGTGTTCTTTTTGAGTCATTTGGAGCAAGTCTATGGGGATTTGCTTATAACACCAGTAAATCCATGTGATTACTTTTCATGTTTGATGTAGTACCAGAACCTGTAATGGTAGAAAGCTTAAACTAGAGAGGGATTTTATATAAGTCATCGGTCCTTATTAAGAGAAAAGTGGTTGAGTACATGTTCTGTCCTAAGATCTTAAGACAAGTTGTAATGACCTGAATCATATCTTCTGCTAAACAGTATCGTGAGTAACTGAAAGCTAAACAGCAGCTGCAGGTAGTTAGAAGTGCATTCTTTTTTATTTTTTTTCAATCTTTAAGTTAGAAAACTAGCTACTAGATTTTAATGATGTATTTAATTGGATTACCAATCCCTTTAGAGATACTGTTTTTCTTACAATTGTCCAAACTGATCATACCTAGTGGCATGAAAACCCAAAGAATTAATGGAAGCCGTATCTTTATTATTATAATGTTCAGACTAGCTGTTTTGTATGTTTAATCAGGCAGGCAGAACACCCAGAAAACAAACATGCTCTTGAGAGGTGTCTATTTTCTTTTGTAGGAGGAGAGATGGTGTGGGCTGGCCCTTACAGCAAGAAATACTTGAAGTCTTTTTCAACAAGACTCTTAGACTCTTACTGAAAATGTATTTTTTATTTGAAGGGGAAACAAGCAAACAAAAAAACCCCACTTAATTTGGATTTTTTTGTATACAAAATGAATTCAACTTGATTTACAATCAGTGTGTCTGCTGGAAAAGCCACAGCTTTAAAAAGGTAGTTTATCCATTAACAGGAAAACAAGTATAGTCCTGCTCTGCCTTCTCCTTCTCTTAGAAATTTTACTAACAGATATACTTACAGCAGTCACTTTCATTCCTGTCCTCCCCACAGCTGTCACCACCTTTGCAAGTCTTAAACTGATGTTTACACTTCCCTTTGCCACAGTCCAGCTGCTCTGGATTACAGCCTGGGGAAGAAAGGGCTGTAAATGCTTTATAACCCAAACAGCTGACTGACATCATGTACAGCTCTACGTAGGCCATCGGCCACCTTGACTTTAACGTGACATCCGTGGTAGACGTGAGTCTACCTTGCTTTTAATGGCCTCCAGTAACAGCGTATGGGTTAACAGGGTTACAGTACTTTTGCTGAGGCCTCCCCACAGTTCCTGGGAAGATCCTTTCAAACTCCTGTTTTATATCCTAGCGTGACACTTAACTTTCTGATTTTTTTTGACAGCTGCATGACACTGACTCTCAGTCAGCTTTTGAGACAACACCATACCATTTTTCATCAGCAAAGTGACTTAGGCAACCCACCAGTTTGATCGCCTCCTTAAGCTGAGATTCTGTCTTTATTGATAGCATATTATTTTTTCCCCTCATGATATCTCCAGTTTACCATGATCCATCCATCCTGTTGTGTGCCATCTTTCCCATTTTTTAAGCATGTATCATGTTCTATTACTTAGATCCCTTAGATCCCTGGAAACACTTTTCCTAATATATTCTTTTCACCACATTTTCCTCACTTCTCCTTTGTTTATCTTTATACATCATCTAATTTTATAAAAAATCCGTGTTTGTTATTTCTTATCTCCTTGACACTTCTTGATATTTACAAATATTTTGGTTTGACTATTTTTTTTCTCTGAGAAGCTGAAATTGAGAAGATTGGTCTAAAATTCCCTCTCTCTTTCTCTGTTCTCCAGCTTTTGAAGATACACATTGCACGGCCTGTTCTTCAGATTCCTAGTTCTTCACATACATATTCCTGTGTTCTTAAAGATAGCCACCATTATTTAGAAATTGTTTCAGCAAGTATTTAAACTTTCTAGAATAAAATGATAACAGAAGGATACAAACAAGAGAAATAATTGATTTACCACAATCTAACTCATCACTTCCATCTGAGCAGTCTTTCCAACCATCACATCGGTTGAAGGAATGCAAGTTCTATCTGCACATTTAAATTGTCGAGAACAAGCTAGAAAGACGAAATATTAATGGCAATAGAAATGCTGTCACAGATCAAATTGCTCATTGAGACAGAACTGTCATGCAGGAGTGTTAAAATGGCTATTAAAAGCTAAGGCCACTTGTTATTTATAAGTTCAATTGAATGTTAAAAAAGCAAATGTCTTGACATCATCTGCCAAAGCAGGCAGTATGAATTAAACGAATCAACATTCACTTAAATTACTTAGAAATTTAAATTCACACCGTCTCACTCAAAGGGTTGAAAATGAGTCAGCACAGAGGCATAATCACTGCTCAGAAAAAGCATCTCCAATTTGTTAACATATATTTTACACTTAAGCAACTACAGAAACAAAAATCATGCACACTTTTCTGAGTATTACAGATACAAATTATCTGACACTAAAATGATTTACAAATTCATCTCTATGTTGGTGTACTTGAGCTTCTTCATTTTTGATGTGAATAAAACCTTCATAGAATATTTTTCAAACCTAGTAATTTCATTATGTAACAGCCTTTTGCTTTCTTAACCATCTACTTAAAATAACAATCTTGTTTCTAAGGTACTTCTTTAAGATCCATCAGAAACATTTGTTCTTTTCCATTCTTCAGATTTGCCAGCAAAAATCAAGCCCCAGAATTGCCTTCTACATACAGATAGGCACGTGGAAGAACAAGTAGGCAAAAGGGACCTATTTTTATCCAGATAAAGTCAACTTAAATGTTCTTCCTCCCTAGCAGCAAGGGCAAGTTCACAGCTAAGAGCAGACAGATCACCTTCCTCAACCGTCTAGCAAGACTCTTCCTAATGCAGCGCGAGATACCACTGATCTTCTTTGCCAGCAGGTGCATTGCTGGCAAACTCAGCTCAACTTGTCCACCGGGATCCCGGTGCTCATTTGCAAAGCTGCTGTCCAGCTGATTGACCTCCAGTGTGTGCTGGGGCCTGGGGTTATTCCCTTTCTAGGTGGACGACTTTGCACTTCCCTTTGTTGAACTTTACAAGGTTCTTGTCTTGCCCATTTCTCCAGTGCACTGAGGTCCCTCTAGCTACCAGCAAAGCCATCCGGTATATCATACAAAACCGCCAGTTTTGTATTGCCTGCAAAATTTCTGGGGCTTCACTATCCCATTGTCCAGGTCTGTAAGGAAGAGGTGAACAGTAATGGCCCCAGTTTTGACTCCTTGGGGATGCCAGACGGACGTGGTGCCACTGATGGCAACATTTTGAGCCAGTAGCTCAATCACTTTTCAATTCACCTCAAGATTCACTTATCTAGGCAATATTTCATCAGTTCCTCTCCAAGGATGCTGTTATAGGAGACAGTGTCCAAAGCTCTTCTTTACATTCTTCTGCATGAAATGTTGCATAAAGATGGCCTCTTGCCACAAAATCTTTTCACAGTGCATCACTGGTCATGAAAGCTATCACTTATTTCTGAGCAAGAATTTGTACCAGAGACTTTAGCGTCTATGTACTAAAAAGTATATATACACTTTTACAAGCAAAATTACACTCAGCCAAATGAGCCGTGGATCTGAGGAAATTTCACAAACAGACCTGATCTCAAAGTCTGGGAGAATTTCAGCTACCTAGAGGATATTTGGAAAAAGGAAGTTAGTAAGGTTAGAAACAGAATGTTTCTGGAAATTAATGAAGATTAGATGTATGCAAAGAATATACTGCAGATGAGTATTTTCTAAGAAAGATATTACAAACCAGTGTATCCACTTTCTGAAGGCCAACACATCCCAACACATTCTGGCAAAGAATCTCCTTGTCTATTAATGAAAACTTAAATAGCTGACTACAGACACACCTGGAAGCTTGGTTTGGAACCACTCTGGAAGCTGATTCAGAGTCAGAGTATGACGAGTCATGAATTTAAAAGTGATTAAACTTTACTCCTGTCTGTTGAAAGAGTCCTACATAGACCCTCTCCAACTGGCTGTGCCAATTGCAAATACTTTGAAATGTTTTTAGAATACTGGCAAACTGTCAAGTAATTAGATCTGCCAAAATTGGAAAACATCACTTTAATCTCCCACCTTATAGAAGTTTTGTGAAAAGTGAGAAATAAAGTACTACCTTCCATAAGGACAGTTTATCTAGTATTTAATGGTTTATTTAGTATTTAATCAGTTAAATACCTAATTACATTCAAAACATCCCTGTCTTGAAAATAGTTTAAGAAAAAAGGGCAGGTTGGTAGGAATGCGGTTGGTTCATTAAACATGTTCTATTAAAGGTTCTTAAAAATGAAAGCACATGCAGATTCACTTACTCTCTGTGTGACTGAAAGCTTTGTATTCAATATAAAACCCTCTGTGGGTGACCAGTTCATCAGAATGGAAGTTGATTGCAACAGAATAGTCATATTCTTTATTTCTGTTGCTTTCTGAAATAGTTTTGCAGTATCTGGCAAGGAGAAAAAAAAAAAAAAACAGCAATTAATTTCTAACCAAACTGAACATTGCCACCCAGCTACCTTTCCTATTGCTGCAAGGTACCAATGCCAAAAGGCTCTAAAGCACTACAAAGACAGGCTATTCTTAGTGTAAAAGTGTTCCAGCTTTAACAGAAGTATTAGAAAGCTGAGTTACAGAAGTTCTCCACTGCCATCCTCCCTTCTCACACTTCCAACCTCCCACCCCAGCAGCTTTTCTGAGGCTAGCAGATTCTTAAAAAAACAGAAAGAGAATCAGCATCACAATCAAGCATTTAAATTCAAATCACTTTTAAGCATCCTTGATCTACGATTTCCTATTTGGATTTATAAAACCCTGGTTTGGGTTAACCAGAAGGTTAAAAATCCTGCAATTATATCAAACACCCAACAGCTGTCACCAACTTCCATATGCTCCTTCCTAGAGACAAATCACTCTGAACTCAAATCACTCTTTTTACACACATTGCAAATTGCTCTGTTCCCTGAAAACAATTACAACTGCTATCAAACAACTGACATAGAATAGAAAACTTCAGGTGACAAAAGCTGTTCATACAGAATAAAATCAGAACCAGGAATTCACATCTCCACAGCAATTGTATAAAATCCCGCAGTCTCCTATGTCATTGCACTTAAGGAAAGCAACAAAAGAAATATTTATCCCCAAAGAAAAAGCAGGATGGTTAAGATAATGACAAACGTTCGGTAGTAAAGCAGGATTAAGATTATTATTCTGCTGAAATTTGGTGGAAGTATGACATTTTGTTCACTGAAATGCATCTCTCTGGGCTGGAAGTGGTGAGGTTTTTTAAGGACAGTATGTGTTGCAGAATAACAAATACAAGTTAATATGTCAGAAAATAGCATATTTGACTCACCTAATTCCATCAATTTCTAGCCAGTCCTTGTCACATTTACTGGACCCAGGAGACTTCTCTTGAATTTGTACTGAAAGGATTTTTAAGGACAGTTTGTAGCCAGGCAATGGTGCCTAGAAGTGAAAAGATTAATATCGCACCATGCAGAACCGCAAAATGAAAAGTCCTATGCTCCTGAGGTGGTAAAACTTATTTTAGTGATTATTAGATTGAAAGCATCTGCAAAAATCCCCAAACTTTGTCATTCCAAGTGTGTATAGAAATCTTTTTAGATATACCATTATCTTGTCAGACTGTGACAGATAAAGGAGCATAAAGCTTCCGGCAGCCAGCTAAAAGCTCCATAACCTAGATCCGTGCTATATTTGTTCTGCCAGGTGGCAGATCACAGAAGTGATTTAGGACACCTAGGGCAGCTGGCCACACAACTGCATTAGCTGTTCATGCACTGGAAGCCCAAATGAGCACTGTGTTTTAGGGAGCGTTCCTTTATACTCCTACACAGAGATAATAGTTATACGAAGCTTGTAAGCTGCTAAATTTTAATTGAGCAGGTGAAAGGTAGAGGTTGCTGCAGTCTCATAGACATCAAGGGAATATCTCATAGACATTCTGTTTTCCAAGGAAAGTCAAAAAAGCAGTGAAATGTTTAACAGAGCAACAGGCAAATAGACAGAAAGTTGGTGGCAACCATACATAGGATTCCAGATAAAAGCTGGTTTCCAACAGCCAAGGACTTGCTGGAAGTTCAGAGCTGAATTTCTGAGCCAGAAAAAGTCCTGAGTTTTTTTTTGATACATTAGGAGACATGATATGCCTCCATTTTCTTCTTTCTACCATAGAAGTAAAGCCATGGCTATTAATCACTCACTGGGCTATTAGAAACTGTCATCATATCCAGCACTTACTTTGCATCATGAATAATACTGTCTTTTAGAAAGAAGCTGGTAGCCCTTCCTTACCACAGCTGGCACTTGCCTTTTGCACAGAACAGGAGGAAAACAGAGAACCTGAGAACAAGTCAGGTGCAGTGGTCTCAGTATTACTGCTTCCCACCTCATTTCTTCCCCACACTGAAAGACATTTCTCCTAGGTTTGCTTCAATACCACATAAAGCAAAGCACTTCACAAACATCACCACTACTCCTAAGAGTTCCCAGGACTTACTTGGATGATCCAACTGCAGTCAATGTTTGGTGGGTAGTAACTTGGGTAATAAGGAGAACTCAGTGTCCCATTCCAGGAGATAAAATGCCCGCCGCACACTGGGAGAGAAATATATGAGCAAGGAACACAATTACCTCCACTGGGCTAAAGTTGGAAAGTTTATTGCGCTTGTTAGGTTCCTTCCCTATGCACAGGGTTAGAAGAGTCATGACACTATTAGACTCAGTTTTTGCCAGTCTTAACAGAGAAGTATGTGAACTTCTACTTCCTCATCACTCTGAAGTTCTGCATCAAACATACGTGTTTTTAGAAAACCCTTCTTTTACAGTAAAGAGTGAAACCTACAACCGGAGTAGGTTTTCTCTCCAAAATGGAGAGAAACCCCATCCAATGGAGGGAAACCTACAACTAGTTTTATGCAGACCAGGAAATATGTGTGTCAATTTTCAATCTGAAAATGCATGTCACTTTCGGGTAATTATCTTTGAAGCTTTACTTATGCACATTACAAATTAAACTTCCTTCACCACTCTGAGGGTTGGTACTCAGAACTCTGAAAGTCCAGTTGTGGTATAAAAAATATGGCAAAATATTCAGAATTGTTATTATTCGTATTTCATGTTTGCGTATACTCTCTTACCTAAAAGAAACCCAAAGCAGTAAACTCCAGATGTCTAGGAAATTTCTTAATAAAAAAAATAAAGCTTCAAAGATAACTGCCCGAAAGTGACATGCTGTGTGTTTTCTTAAACGGCATTCATAAAGGCATACAATGAAATGTACAAACTTTTTAAAAAGTTGCTTTCTATAAACTATCCCCTACGATTTGTTTCACAGGTTAAAAAATTCGTCATTTCATCAATTTTCCCTCAGTTAAAGAGGAAACAAATGCACTTTACCAAGGAAGCGTGGGGTAATTTTTCCATTTCTAAAGCTTTGAAATCTAGCAAAATATTACAGCTTTTTATAACTCAAAATACTTCAATAATTGTCCACAAGTCTTGTAAAATTCATAGTATCACGTATGCTTGGAACATATCTCTTCGGTTCTGAATCCACTTGATTTCTTGCGGTCAATTAAATTGTGCAGTTCCTTTAAGAAGGTGATCAAAGACTTGGAAGTAACTTTTTTTTTAACCTCATTATACAATTTTCATGAAATATGTTATCCCCGAGCTTGAGGGAGATTGCCAAACCTGATACAAGTGCTGCTCTGTGACTGGGGCTACGTAGAATGGGGCTGGACACATGCCAAAAATCTATCTGGCTGGGTGCTCTGCTGCTAATACTCACAGGTAACAGGGTTATTCATGCAGTAAGAGCAATCTCTGAGAGAGATGGCTTTGGGCAGTCGTCAAGGAAAGAGAAATTCTGCCAAAGACAATGATATTATTTATTGAGTTCACTGATATACCCTTTAAGTGGATTTTCCCCCAACATTAACTTTTTTTGAGGCAACAGGAAGAATAAGCGTGCTTACATCAGGCACTTGTTTCTATTCATCACTTACTGATTTTAGGAATGGCTTGAAAGTGAGCTTTTAGTACGCTCCTTTCTGCTCTTCGGTCCAGTGAGAAGGTAAGCAACATTACATTACTCGATGACGTTAAACGTACAACTGGAGTAGTCCACGCCACAGGCCCACACCATCTGAAATATCACAAACTTTGCGTAAGACGACATTTCCCATATTCCAGTCAGACAATTTGAGATATTGGGCTGAAATGACACTGATCTGGTCATCTCCATTTCACAAGTATTCCCTGACTACCCTTTCCCTTTTATCCTTTCAACGAATTGATACTACTCAAGATGCTTGTCAGACTCTCCCAGTCTCCGAGCTAAATTATTCAGGGTGAACGTTACGGATTTTCTGAGTAACAAGTACTCTGAAGTTTTCAGGCCTTTAGTCAATATAGTACTCCTTTGTTGTGATACTTGTCAAACCTTTTATAAAATGAACAATCTGAGTCCTCTCTCCACTGCCATGTAGAAATATTTCCACACTGTGATCTTGTGTTCATCCAGCTGGGAGCCTTATCTTCTAGCTGTACCTTTTGCCACAGTATCATCAGAAAAGCAAAACAAGTGTATGTGAGAAGAGCTGTCTGCATGAGACACCTCATCTTAGGGCATATCTCAATCTCAGCTCATTTGTCCCTCAGTATATGTAGTGGAGTGCTTTATTACTCCAGTCAGTCTGAAAGAAATTGTGATAATGATTTGAAGCACCGCTTGTGATCCAAGGACTGAATGTTGGGAAACAAGGCAGGTAAGAACCTCCCACAGAGGTTGTCTTCGCAAGATAATTAATGGCAATTCTCCTGTAGATCATGTAATAAAGCTAGCAATTTTACCCTGGAAAGCCTTTATCCTCGTAGTCACAAGAAAAACACCTTTCATTTGGTTAAAACACTGTAGCATGCACATACAATTTCTGGAAAAGACCAACAAGGGAACACAGGGAACATATAGAAATTCCTCTCCATTATGAAGAATAGATGCTGTCTTCACTCCAAGCCTGGCCTTTTGACAGTTTGCCTTGAGCAAGAAGCCCTAAAGGCCTTGTTGCCTCAGGAGAGGGATGGAAGTCTGGAGAGGGACCTCGAGGAGGCAGCTTTCTGTAGACACAGAGCTGTCATAATAATTTGTTTATGACTTCACCATTATAAAAACATCTTTTAGAAAAGTAATGGAATAATAAAAAATTAAAACTTTTTGACTTGTAACAGTACTAGTATGAAATCAAATAGCATAAAAATGAGTTGTAAAGTAAAACCATAGGAATTCATAATTCATTATAGGAGGAAATAATGTGGAAGATCTCTTCACTGCTTTATACAAGATTTTTATTTAAATTGTATTTGAAATTCCCTACATGTCGGAACCCTGTTTGATATCAATTTTGTACACTACAATTTGAGAGTGTCTTTACAACTCAGTAAAACATCTTTTTTTTTTTCTGTACTATCATACCTGGTAATGATCTTGTTCTGCAGAGGAAGAAGGAAATCGTACGCTGACAACTGGTGTGAAGCACAGCTCCCTGGAGTGACACCATGCAAAGCAGCAACTACCAGTCTCACCACACAGTTGGAAGGAACTCGCAGCCTCCACTGATAGAAAGACTTCTTGGGATTCATCAGAGTGAGAGTCCTGTTGTTACCTGGCTTGGCGTACAGGTCAAAGGATACTGCTACACAGAAGAAGCTAAATCAGTGGCTGAATAAATGTCAGTTAAAGAAAATAAAAAAAAATAGCGGGGAAAATTTCAGAGGCTGTGGTAATAATCTCCTACCTATTAATCTACTTCTTGATGATCCTAGTCTCCTCTTCTCTAACTCTTGTTAGCTGTGCCAACTTCCCCCGACAAGATCAAGTGCATCCTCTTGCTCCTGCTCTGGCTGAGGTGGCACAACATCTCCCCATCACTTCGGGCTCAACACGTGCTCAACACGTCAGAGCTGCTACCAGCTCTGTCTCTGACATTTTCTCTTTGCCCCTCTACATGCAGTGAAAATACTTGGTATATGACTATACAATTTTGAGATGTACTCAGTATGAGAAACCTAAATAAGCTGAAATTCTACAGTATCTAACCAATCACTAACTACATACTGGCATTTCTTTTTTAAAGATGCCACAGAAAGGAGATACGTTTCTCACTGAAAATTAGTAAGAACTATTCAATTTCAACCATTCAAGGTAAAACACAGGAAAAAAAGCTATAAGGCATTTTCATTGGAGTCATTTTATGGAATCTAGGCCATGCATAGCCTTAGTCTGGTTTGGTTCTTAGGCCTTACAGAATTATGAATAATTGGGGAGCTACAATTTTTATGTTACAAGGGTATTTTTTTCCAGAGTGATATTCATTGAAATTGCACAATAGTTACCTGATTTTAGCATCACATCATATTCCATGGAATCTGAAACTGAAATTTAATAACTGTGAGCTACACAAGTCAAAGACACAAACAGGAAAATTGACAGAGAGGTATTAAATGACAGGTACATTGTTACCAAAAAGCTCCATGGTAATGAGATCAAAATCTTCCTCTCCAGAGCTGAACTTGTGACGTGCTTTGTTACTACCAAACAGTTTTTGTTGCTTTGAGGTCAGTTTAAGAGAATCAACCACATCTTGTGGCACCCTGAATGTATTCCAATAAAAAGCTCGAAGTCCAGACTCTCCTTCACTGTGGAAGAAAAAAGCCTCATATCATAAATACACTCTAATTAACAAGGAACATATTTATATTTTTGGTTTTTATAGCTTAATAGACAGCTGAACTGCTGTTCAGAAAATTGCAGCTGAACACAAGCGCAAAAAGATCTCCTATTTCAAAACTGGCTTTTCTAAACAGTAGAGAGATTCTCAAGAAGCACAATGAGACAGAAAACAGCATTTCATAGATTTTTTATTTAAAGCTTCACAATATATGAAGTTTTAAGCCCACAGTTTGATAGTAGAACATTCCAGACTGTTTCTGCTGAGATAAAAAGTTTTCTGTATAGGTATACAAAGTAGTTTCCAGTTGATTCAAGGAGACAGTCCATCATGCTCCTCCTTTCAAATGGGCCTATGGACTGACCTTTCAGAAGTTTTCAGGGATTTTGATGACAGGAATTTTGATGATCTGCACAGTGTATTTAGATTTCTTAGCAGGAGCCTAAGAGTGCAGCCCTGTGGGAGTTGCAGCCGTACTGTTAACGAGACCTGTTGTACGTGACAGAAGCAGAGACAGGGAATGGCGGACGGAAGATCTCGCGGTGTCACGGAATGGGCAAGGGTTTAACCATATTAGGTCAAAAAGTGATATCTGGAGCCTAATTGGTACATACGAAAAATTACACCTGGACAGAAGCTATAAGAGCCAGCAGTGAATTTCAATAAACGTCATTTTGGCATATCATCTCATAGGTGTCAGTGCTTCTTGACCCTGAGGTGGATGGCCTCAGTATTCTCTCTATAACCACGGACAATCACCACGGGTTAATATCGAATCCGACACAGCCCAACAGCAAATTATACTTCTGAATGTTAATTTGAGAAGTTAAAAAGGAAATTTAAATGGACAAAACTAAAGCAAATTTCTGCCAAGTGGTACAGAATAAATGCTACTGAAATGTCATTTCAAAATCAGAAGCAGATAAATAGATTCTCTTAAATAACTAGTTTATAATACACTAAAGAGATGAGCCTAAATTCAATAATTCTAATTTAAATTACATGCTTGAAAAGAACCTACCTGAAAGCAGCCACTACAGACTTCAAGTAATACTTTCCCAAAGTAGAAGACTTGTATAACTCTGCAAACTGACAGTCAAATAATTGCAAAAAGATGTAGAGTTATGTTTTAGTGTCCATACCATCCTTCATGATATGCAAGTAATTGTACTATTTCTTCCTCTATATCCTTACCCGTATCCTACAAACATCACCAAGCATTTTCACAGAATGCGTCAGGTATGACAAACATGTATATATTTTCCTTACTTTTTTTTTCTGAACATTATGTTTAGAAAACATCGAATAGCTCTCGATTAGCCAAGAAAATGTTCATAAATAGGTTCATATTTTTATTATAGTCTTCATATACTTTGGTTACTTAATTTGTAGTAAATTTCTGGCATATAATCTAGAAATGGGCAGCTTGTGTTGTCTGTTCACAGAGCAGCTTTGAGACAGTAGATTAGCTCTGTTAGGAAATACAGGCTAATAAACAGAAGTGTTTTGTGTTTAAGACTCCTGTTCACCTCTATCCAGGAAACAGTATTGATCTCACAAATATGGACATGAGAAGAGCAAGAAAGCAGGCATTGCTGGGGGAGTAAAACAAAATAAAAGCTTATGTCTTGAATTTAAACTGTAATTAAAAATCCCAGATCAAAGAGAATAATCTAGTAGGGAAGAGTGAACGAAGTAAAACAAACCAAAAGAAAAAAGCATATTGCTACCTCTTTTAATGAGAATAACCTCAAAATTCACAGGTTTTATTGTCTAGAAAATATTGACCTTTCTGTGACACTGTTATAGCTGTGCAGCTGCAACCTTAAAGTTATGCAACAAGTGAAATGCTTCCCAGTTACTTGCTAGCTCTAGATTTATTATTTTTTGGGGAAAAAAAAAGTTAAAAAAAAGTTAGGACTCAAACTGGAATCTTCTCCTCAAACCCAATCTGAATTTGCAATAAATACTTTTAAAATCTTGTTATACTTATCTGGGAACTTACAGAATTTTGGATTGCTTCCGCTTGCAGGAGGAATTTCTGTGACTTTGGATTAGAGATGTCTTTTGTATATGTCAAATTAGGAATTTCTACACTTCCGCCAATATACATAACAGAAAAAGTTGCCACTGAGAAAAAAAAGGACTAGGAGTTAGCATGCATAATAATATGACAGAAAAAACTTCCAGAACAAGAGGCTTGCAAAAGTGTTTATTTGTCCCTGATGTAAGTAGGCATTAGTTCTTAAAAGAAACACTGAATAATATTGAGAGGGCTGAGGAAATTCCACTACTAGAACAATACCAAGAAGAATAAGCTATTTGGATATGAATGAGGTACAAGAAATGCATAGACATTTCTACTAACAGGTCTTAATTGTTAAGCTTCCTTTTTGTTTTCTTTCCTAAAAAGGTAGGATTTAAAAGACAATGAGTTGAGTTTTAGGAAGAAGCACTCAAAAAGTTAAGTAATCATTTTGTTCTGAAAAACTGAATAAGAAAGTTCATATACCTTCTTGAGAAATATTACAGATAATAATAGCATTCACAAGTAGAGAGAAAAAAATAGAGATACAAGATTTACCTTCCAACATGCAACCACCAGCTGCCAATTACTGTGCATTTTATTTGCCTTAGCAAGGACATTAAGAAGGGAAAGTGAGCTTTAGAGTTTATTGTGCTAATCATTCACGTAGCACAAAATTCTCATCCCATGCATACCATGCGCAAGAACTTACCGAATGAATACTGCAGGACCAGCACAATTACTGTAACTATTAAAGAAATCACAGGTAATACTCCTAGAAACCACCTTTTCCAGAAATGCAAACTTGTCTGTTTGAAGAAATGATACTTCTGACACACACCTCCTTGGTAAGGCTGACAACAGTGAAGATGTGGACTTTCCTAAGGCAAAATAGTATCATATTTCACTACTATTGTCTTTATAATTTTAAAGAGGTTTGAACTAAGATACATATTCCATGTCACTGCACTTTCTCACATGTGAAACATATGTATTTCTAGGTCATCCACTTATGATATGCATTTTAAGTTATATTAGAAAGAAAAAAACACTACTGCTTCAGGCAGAAGCGATTTGCGCGTGAATAACTGCAGAGAAAGATCACGTTCTGTGTTTCTGCCGTAAATCCCAGCGGTTGTCTCTTACCTGCCCAGCCGCCTGCTCGGAGCGGTAAGGAGCTGGTATGCTGTACACGGAAACCTGTCTCGAGGGGAAAGCCCGTATCATCATGTCTTGACAAACGTCTCTGGACAAGGCTACTAACACAATCCTAGACGAACCTCATTTCTCAAGCATAACCCAGAAGAGCGTGCCCTCCTCTCCGGCTCCGCCTGTCCTGGTTTCCCCCAGGCTCCCCTCCTTTCACCTTTGCCATAACACTTAAAGCAGGAGCCAGCTGAGCTGCGATCAAAGAGGGTGGTGAGGCAAAGCCCGCATCACTGTAACTCTTTGTTTCCCTAACTGGCTAAAGAGAATGTGGATCTCAATTTATAAGCAGATCAGACGCCCCCTCCCTCAGAAATGCCAAAGTAAGAGCTATTTTGGCCACTTATGCAAAGTATATGCAAGCCAATTATAAATGAAAAAGCCCAGAACAAGGTAAATAAGGAAACTTCTAATGAAAACCTGAAGGAATTTTTAAAAGTACTTATAAAAAAGCAAAAACACACAATTACATAACGTTTTCAGTAGTAAATATGGTGGCCACAAGCTTGTATCCGTGAACTCGCATAACAGCAAAACAATTAATATTGATAATTTATATTTCAAGTTTATAACAGCTTCAAGCCAACAACTTCAGGGAATTCTGCACACTATGTGAGAAAATTTAGGGTAGAGAAGCTATGTGTATATATGTTTACACACACACATATACACACACGTGTCTGTGTACATATATATACAGATATATGTACATACCTGTCTAAAACCAGATAAACAAGAGAAACCAGAGAAGCTTCAGCAGCAAAAAACAAGGAGAGACCAAATCCACCCCAACCAAATGGAGATCACATGGTCTACAAAGGGATTCAGTGGAAGAAAATCTTCATGGCTCAGGAACACAGGATCCAGCCGTAGACAAACTGTTTTGTTCAAATCCTCCTCTTTTTCAACAGCCTCTATCCACTCCACACACAAAGTACTGACTGACTGGTACTTTTCCCCTTCTTTCAGGGGAAAGAAATTCTCATAAAATCTTAGAGTAGACAAAACCTCTTCAGTATCTGCTCTAATAGGTAAGTTTGATTTTTTTTTTTTTAACAATGTACATCCAGAAAAATAATTCTGTAGCAGCTCTCAGAGGGAGGAGGTATCAGTTTCATACAGGTGAGGACATGATCACTGCAGCATACAGCACTGTATTTACTCGCTTTGTAAAGGCTGCCAGCAGATAAGGAATTCAATTTCTCAGGTGAGCTAACTATGACTAATCTTGAATATAGAGCAGTTGAGGCAGTAAATGAGAGAGTGAAATACTCCAAACCATGCTGTTAATTAAAATAGAAATTAGAGAAATAACAGGACTAATTCTTTATTCTATCTTACTGGATGGAATCTTATCTGCAGAGCTTTTAGTCTCCAAAACTGAGGGCCCTACAGATTGCAGACGTTTAAGTTAAACTGCCACATTTCTTCAGAAGAACTTTAAGACTGGGATTTGTAACACAATAGTGTCACCAGAACTTCTCCTTCAAAGAATACTACAAAGAATGAAGTTATAAAAGAGCAGGCATTAATTTCAGTAAGTCTAATAGATCCATACACGTCTGTCAAGAAACAAATTGCCTCTTGTCTTAAAATAAGTTGTCTTCCAATTCACAGACGTAAATGTGAAAGACATTAATTCTCATGCAGTTACCATATGTCATACTTTAAATAAAAATAATCACGTTAAAAAAGAAACTCAAACAAGCAAATTTGTGATTGGTGACACCAGTAGATGAAGTTAATCATTCAACTGTATAAATTTCACTTACTGTAATGAACTTCAGTCTTACCCTTCATAGTCTAAAAGATGCCTCTGGCTATGGTTTAGAGAATGTTATAGCTATGCTTTTGCAGAAAAGTCTTTGATTTCTAGATATGCATGAACACCAAGTTCAGCTGAAATCCTCATCCCCTAACCACTATAAAACTGATATATTGTAGGTTCTTAGAAGCAACCCCATCCACCCCTTCTTGCCTCCCCCAAATACCAGGTGAAAAGAGTCAGGAAAAACTAAAAATGTTCTCTTTAGGCAGATACATGAATGTATAGCTTTGAACAGACATGTTCACTAAACTGATAAACCTTAGTTTAGGCTTCATGCGATCTCCATAAGTTTCACACCACAAAACATACCCAACGTTTCGACCAAAATATCATTAGTCTTCACAATTTTAGCAAGTTACCTCATGCAGGAGGAATGAGCAAATGAAGCCATAGTATAAATGAACATGTCAAGAGCTAAAATTTAAGACCAATTTAGATACAATTGCTTGTGGTAGTAACTATTATTTCCCATATGTGCTGGTGAAAGAAGCCTGCCAGGGAACAACCTACTGGGACTGCACTAAAGATTAACCATCTAAAAGCAAATATATTCTCATAATCCTCTGAGGCACTTTTAAGGCAACAGCCACTCAATAGAGAATATTGGAGAGGGAATGAAGTGTGGAGAGTTTGTGGATTTTTCCAGTCTCTTCAGGTCACACTCCATTTCAGCTCATACTCATTTAACAACTCTGTATTTGTTCTTCCTAAGGATGCCTATTGATTATTTTTTAGAAGTCAATTCAGAGAAAAAGTGCTCCTTCTTCCATACTGATCAAGCTAACAGTATCATAGAAAAACTTCCCCAGTGGCTTGGAAGCTGTTGGCTTGCAGAAAATGGGAACATTGCTGTTCTGCATCAGAAATGTTTCTCTCAAGACCTTTCCTTTCTCTTTCTCCATGTCAGCTGTTGTTGCTGGAGAAGGCAGAGGAAATAGGCTTGGCAAAAGTGCTAAGAGCTCCAGGGCTGCTTCGGTTGCCACTGTGAAGGTTAGCGACACCTGTGAAGGATCATCTGATTTAATTAAGCACTGCCGGGACCTTGACAATTGTCTTGGGCTTCCTGATAGATGGTTGCAAATACACACTGTTGGTGTCTGGAAAAAATGAACAAAAAGACAATGCCAGATGTTCATTCTCCAGCTATTGCTATGTCCACAATCACAAGATCAAACTTTTCCTCTGATCCTTCTTTCTTCTAGGTTTGCACCAGAGGAGTACTCATTGCTTCACTGTATATTCAAAAAAGCAAACAAAAACAACAACATGATTGCATCATTTGGGAAATATGCAAATAAACTCCACCAACAGCAGTTTTATCAAACATGAATTTTAATGAAGATATCTAGGACATGTTTTACTCCAGCATAAAACACCTTTCAGATTACAAGATCGAAGGCACATATTTGTGAATCCACGGAGCAAAATTTGACACTCTTGTGTAGACACCAGGGAAATTTGGTCTTCCACATCCATAACCCCAACTAACAATGCCAGTCAAAAACCATTTTCCATTAGCGTTGCTTTGGCATGATAATGGTCCACCAGAATCCCCCTAAAAAGAATATAGTGTATGTGTTTAAAACAAAGAACATTAAAACCTAGGCAAAATATCTACCATAGAGTTTTATCCAAATATTTCATTTTTTTTTTCCATTCACACAGCTCAAACCATTGCACATTAAATAGTTTTATATTATTTTTCCTTGCGACAGGTGTGATTTCACAGTTCTATCAAGTTTTGTGATTCACAGGAGAAATGACTAGCTGTCACTTTTAAAAAGTATCAATAAAGATAGTACTTTTCATGGGCTGTATTTTAAATTCACAATACAGTTCTCAGCCTCTCTTTAGCCTTTGGCTAAAGCCAAAATGTGCTACTTAATATATTTATTCATTTTGAGACTACAACCATATCTCCAAGGACATGAGAAACTGTATGAAAAAAATCCACATGTAAAAGGCAAAATACAGAAATAATCTTTAAGACACAATATAACTTTATTTAAAAAAAAAGAGTAATGGGAACTGATCAGCTTGTCAAGTGAATTTTAATTTTTCTGTTAAAAAGAGGATTATCTTGAATTACTTCACAAAATTGTTAAAAATAAAACTTAGAAGATAATTTTTAACCTTGAAATCATAACTTTGAATTTAGTAATTTAGTCAAATTGTGATTTTTTAAAAATCACTAGAACAAAAGCAAAATGGAACCCAGCATTTTTCACAAAACGAATCACACATTTCCTTGCTGTAAGAGACATTGCTTTTATGGTGTAGACTGAGAAACAAATATACAGGAGCTGGTGATCACGTTGTTAGCGTAGGTTTACTACTCACACATTAAGGAAAGATAGTATCAATTTAGGACTTAAACAATTTGAGCAATTAACCACAGCTTCACACAAGTTTGGAGGCCAGAGGAAAAAAGCTTGTGATTTGTCTCATTTCTGTATAGACTAGTGCAAGTTAGAACATCTTTAAGGTGCCAGCTCTACCAATGAAAGAGGTGTTTTACCCAACAAAAAAAAGTAAAATCAGAACTTTAAAAAAAAAAAAGTAAAAATAAATAAATAAATAAATAAATAAAATAAAGTCCTTCTGCACTGTCAGATCAGAAATGCT
Source organism: Crypturellus undulatus (assembly GCA_013389825.1). Lineage (NCBI taxonomy): Eukaryota > Metazoa > Chordata > Aves > Tinamiformes > Tinamidae > Crypturellus > Crypturellus undulatus. The sequence goes on along the minus strand of VWPW01002644.1, from coordinate 27,580 downwards.
GCTGGTTTAAGAATTTTGACTAGTTGTCTGCATTTCAGTCAATGCTGTTATTTCAACTGTGGGAGAAGGGATCCTGAAAAAAAGTCATACTAGGTTCTCAGTTTCTCTAGCTGTAAAACTCTAGTGCCAAATATTGCCTCCCTTCAACAACTCCTAGGCTATTTGGACTTACAAATCAGCTAGCCCTCAGAATAAAACTGAAAATTAGTGAAGCTCAGCTCTTCACACACATAAGGCGGTAAAACTCCACGAACACTTGGATGTCAGACTGGCTGATAGAGAGCCCCTACACAGCTGTTTCTCAGAACCAATACAGAGGCACCACAAAGTGGAGAATGTCCCTTCTTTCAACTCACCATGAAACAACAAAAAACTAGAGGAACTCAACACGAGCCATACAGGGGTACCTACTTTGCAGCCATCTCTTTTCCCGGACATGAGGCCTGCACAGAACATCCTAGCTGTAATTATCCCATATGTGGAGTGACATAATGTTTGGTCAATGATTTCCACCTCGGCTTTCTGAAGAATGGCTGAACCTTCATCGTCTGGAAAACAAATTAAAAGCAAGATGACGCAGAGCTCAAGGTTTTACTTATCTACTGAAAGACAAATCAAGTAGTCTTCAGAAAGTAAGAAAGTATGTGTTCATACTCTTGAAGTTCAGATTATTCCAGAACCAGAAAACCACAATTGCAGGGAGACATTAAATACTTATACAAGCATTTTCCCCTTTTTGTCTCCAAACCGTTGTCTGACCAAAAACCAAAGGTATAAACCAAAGGTTCGTCCTACCTGCAATCAGGAAGTTTTTTCCAAGTATCAGGCATTTATGTAACGTGATCTTGGTTCTTTGGCTACATAAAGTATAGCAGCATAAACATTAGGTTTGGCCAAAATATCTTTGTATGATTTGATAATCTATTCTCTTTTTGCTTTGAAAAAGAGGATGAGATTTTACAGAAACATCACAGGACCACTTGGAAATTAGGGTAGCATCTTGTAAGGGCCTGTCCAAAGTCAAAACCTCACGTCCAGATTAGAGAATCAAAATCACTACCTTGACAGAATAAAAGCGTTTTGTCAAATCCCGCCCTCTATGTCCAAAGGTTTTGTTAAAAGATGCTTTCCGTACAATGTGGGTTTTTGGAACAGAGGCCATTTAGGGATGTTAACGGGCTGCCAACAGTTTTGTTTTAGGTGTTATTTCACCCGCGGGACCTGCAGACGCTTCTCCCGATGCACCGCACATGCAGACCTCCCTCCGTCTGGCACCAGTCCCACCGTGCTGGAACGGGAGTGCGCCAGAGCCCTGTCCCGAAGGCCTTGGGGCCAGCAGGGAGCCGCGCGGGGGGCACGAGGACACTCACCCGCCTCCTGCCTCTGGCCCCATCCCGTGACCCAGCACCGGTGGCCGCGTGGGGCTCGCTGCGAGGCCGGCGGCAGGCAGACGGGCTGGATGACGTGGCTCATGGCGTCGGGCCAGGGCTGGCCAAGCTGCAGCAGCGCGATGTCGTAGTCGTAGGTGCGGCTGTTGTAGTACTCGTGCACCACGATGCGCCGCACGGGCGAGACGAGCCGCGCGCGGCCCTGCGTGCGCATGCCCAGGTGCGCCCGCCACGCACGCGGGTCGCCCAGCCTGGCGGGGAGGGAAAGCAGGAGCCCAGTGTCTGCTCGGACCCCGCCGCAAAGCCACCCTCTGCGCCCAGCAGCGGGGAGGCAGCAAGCCGCCCCCCGACACCGCTCGAGCTACAGAGGCTAAAGCTTTGCAGGCTGTCGGCAATGCCCAGGGTCAAGTTAGGGGGGAAAACGGCTTACTTGCTGCCTTGGAAGCAGTGAGCGGCCGACACGAGCCAGTCCCTGGATATCACCGAGGCGCCGCAGTAAGCCGCTCCGGCAAAGTGGAGGCTGACCTGCCAGGGCCATTCCCCTTCCTGAGCGTCTCCGCCGCCCACGACGCGCGAGGCGGGCGCGCTGGCCCTGCTGCTGCCGCAGCCTGCGAGGGAGGCAGCACGTCATGCCCGCTGCTCGCCCCCATCTAGGCCGCTTCCCACAGAGGCATGGAAAAGCCTCGTACCTTCAAGTGCTTTCGAGCCTATCTCCTCGTCCTGCCCTAAGCAGGACACTCCTCTGTTTGGCTACTCTGCTCCTGAAGCACAAGGCAGCTCTGAACAGGACACAGCAGGGGCAAATCACAGAATCACAGAATTCCTAAGGCTGGAAGGGACCTCTAGAGGTCATCTAGTCCAACCCCCCTGCACACGCAGGGTCACCTAGAGCACGTGGCACAGGGCTGCATCCAAGCGGGTCTGGAAGATCTCCAGAGAAGGAGACTCCACAACCTCTCTGGGCAGCCTGTGCCAGTGCTCTGTCACCCTCACCGTCAAGAAGTTCTTCCTTAAGTTCCCGTGGAACTTTTTATGTTTCAATTTGTGGCCATTTCCTCTGGTTCTGTCAGTGACCACCAGTGAAAAGAGGCCAGCCCCATCTTCCTCACTGCCTCCCTTGAGGCACTTATAGACACAGATCAGATCCCCTCTCAGCCTTCTCTTCTCCAGGCTGAACAAGCCCAGCTCCCTCAGCCTCTCCTCATCGGGCAGATGTTCCAGGCCCCTGATCATCCTCGTGGCCCTGCGCTGGACTCTCTCCAGCAGCTCCACATCCCTCTTGTACTGGGGGGCGCAGAACTGGACACAGTGCTCCAGATGTGGAGTACGGCCAGCTCTGCCACAAAAAGCACACCCCGCAGTCTTCCTCATGTCAGAAATGTCAGAGCACCATTGATTTACTTGCACAAGCACCACAATGAATACGTAAAAAAGGAGATAGTCCTTCAACCTCTTTCTACTACTCCCAACCCTCGATTCAAAACCAGTCAGGAGGAAAGGGGTTCAGTATCATATGCATATGGAAAATATTGCATATTTCTAATTCATGGTGCCACAGTGAAGAAGCTACGTCCCAGCAGAAAAAGCTACACATAGTAATTCCAAGGTGAAGGGAGAGAGATTCCTCCTGTAGGGCCTTATACCCTTCCCCAGTGCACAAATATGAAGCCGTAGCTCAGGAGTTCTAGTCCCACGCTCCCAGCGCTCACCCACAGAGCCAAGAGCAGCATTCATGCTTCCAAACACAACCAGTCTTGCAGTATTTTAAGACACCCTGCTGTACCCAAGGCAGGTGCTGACAGATTTGAGGTACAGGTGGCATGCCAAAGGCAGCTGTGGATCAGATAAGACGCCCTAGGGCATTTAGCTTAGGCAACTGAATCCTAACCCCAGTTTTATTCCTGTTGCAGTAACAATCGCCTGTTTATATGAAAATGAACCAAAAAAGTTTAGATAAAAGTGACTTTAGTAAAACCCGAGACTAGAATCTAATTTGATACTATGAAGGATTGTGGGGGACATTGCCATCCAGGAGAGAGGGAGAAGTGAACATTTCTGTTCCTTATCTGATGGCAGCTGTCTCACTCTGGCAGTTCAAATGCAGCTCCACTCCAGAAGTATTTGACTCTGCGGCACATAGTAAGAATGCTGCCTTATTGCTTTACTTACTAGCCAGGTTCACGCTGCAATTACCTCTACTTCCCTGCTCTGTAACCTTACTTACCCCTGCTTGTCTGCAGTAAGAGCTCACTAAAGCTCCTTTTAGCTATGCTCCCACAAGCACTTACAAAACTCTTCAACTAGACCTGATGTAAATGGGCACCTGAAACGGTATCCCATAATCATGAAGGTAATCAAAAAAATTTCGGTACCTGCTATATGAGTTGTACAAACTCCAAAACATTAGGAAATAATGGGCTTTAAGTGTAAAAAAAAGCCAAAGTTCAAAAAGTGAATGTTTGGGAGACTTACTGCAGCTGCTTTCATCGCTTCCATCAGGACAGTCCACAGTCCCATCGCATTTTGCATTTTGTTTCCTAATGCAAATATTATTCCTGCACTTAAATGTGTGATTGGTGCAAGCAATACCTGAATTACAGCAGAAAAAAAAGGAAAAAACAAACAAACAAAAAAAGAATCTCTTGAAGCAGCTTTGCATGAAGACACATCTGTACAGATAAGATTTATACCTGTCAACAGGCAGGAAGAAACACAGCAAAACACTTTCTGGGATGGTTTAAACCAATCTCCCTAATTAGAATTGAAAGATCAAGCTACTCAAGTAGAACTGCATTTTTACCAGCACTTCTATCAACTCAGCTGTGCATAGGAGCATGGATTTCCTCCTACCCCTTCCCACAGCACTAAGGAACATTATTAGACTGATAGAAACGTAGACGCAGAACAAGGGTTATGGTAGAGAAAAACACCCAATACTCTGAAATAAAAGAAGGCAGTTCTAATCGAATCCCGTTAAACTGGATTCCCAACTCGTGTTTTTCTTTTTCGCCATGACTTATACTAAGTAAACGCACTTAAAAACAATCTATTTTTTCTTGTCAATACATAGAAATACTCTGTGATCATTTACAGTAACTCTAAAGCAGGTTAAAAGCATTATTTCTCTGGAGAGGAAAAAAAAAATCTGGCATTTCCCACCTGAGCTCCCTTTCACATGCCATTGTTTTCCTTTAAGTAGTGAAAGAAGTGGCTGACTCAAAACTTCAGTGGGCCTAACACCAAAGTTACTAATTCTACAGCATTTTAGATGCATTAACCTTATAACCCTGAAAGTTGCTCCAGAGAAACAATTACTGCTTTAGTCATTTTACAGATAATAAAACAGACCCAGGAAACAATTTGCACAACATTATGTTTTATGGAGATTTTGTTTGTTTAAACTTTAAATCCCCAGATCCTTATCCTGGACTTATGCTGCTTGATTCTTCTGCCAGTATTTCATTGAAGCAGACATTTCTGAGTTCACTAAACAGAAACTATTTGAGTCAATAACTGCTTGCTTACAAGTATCTCAGAAAACTGAGCAGAATTTTTATAGCCCTAGTGCCTCTTAGCTCCTTAAATGCTACATCCCATATTCGAATCAGAGTTGGAGAGATGATAAAGAGGGAAGAAATTAACCAAGAGTAGGGCTTACTGTCAGTGCAGTTCTGTTCGTCTTTTCCATTCTCGCAGTCACTTACTCCATTGCAAACTAGCAAGTTATCCTGCACAGCAAAGCTAGAGTTACAGCTCCAGTCAGGGACAGCTATAAAAACATAAAAAAATTTTTTTAGAGAAGTGTGCTTGAAATGCTAATGCTGCCTGCCTGACTATCTCTGGGTAAGCTTTCATTGCTCCGCTGCACTTCCCAAGGATAAGCATAAGTGCCATTTTATGAGTGGAAAAAACCAAGCACAAGAGATTTCAGAAACATACTCCTAGTCAACATAGTCCTAAGAAGAATGACCCAAGTTCTGTCCCTCTTTCACCATGCGCCTTCACAATCACTCTCATATCAATCACTATCCGCCACAGATTGTTGTTCCCACACAAACTAAAATAAATCATCTCAAAAACAGCACAGAACAACACATTTATCAGCATGAACCTCAAGAGGAAAAGTTTTAAATAGCCATCTTTTGGCTGTTTTCCATAGTCTTAACTCTCTTCCTCTTGTTTTCAGTTCCATACCTTTTTCATTCTAAGTTTTGTCTTTGAAAGTTAAGTCACAAAATAATCACCTTGTTTCAGATGCCTTGTAAGACTAGAGAACACATTTATTGGGTTTTCCAATCTAGATTTCTAAGAAAGGAATACAAACCACAGAAGAGTTCATCGCTTTCATCAAAACAGTTGTTTATCCCATCACAACGCTGCACCTGCAAGATGCATAAGCCAGTAGAGCACTTGAAATATCCAGGTGGACATGCTGAAAGTAAAACAACAACAACAGCTTAAAATTTCTTTTTCCCCAAAAATTTCAGTCACTAAACACATGCAAGGAATGACAGAGATGAAGCTTTTATATGGGTTAACCTAAACTTCAGGGAGTGAAAATTGGAATTAAATCTAAAAAAAACCCTAAACTTCAAATTAACCTGTTACGTCTTCAGGTTCTGCATTATAACTGGACCAGACTCATCAATTTTTTATGGGGTGACACATAAAGAAGGCTCCTAAAGGCTCTAAAGAAGGCTCCTAAAGGCTCCTCCTAAAGAAGGCTCTCCNCTGTTACGTCTTCAGGTTCTGCATTATAACTGGACCAGACTCATCAATTTTTTATGGGGTGACACAGTTTAGATTATCACCTCCTCCTAAAGGAGGCTCTCCCTTTCAGTGGTCAGAGTAGTAGGAAGTTTCAACAGAACTCAAGCCTTACCAACTCAATTAAAAACCTACACTGAAATGACTTAGGAATTGCAGCAACATTTGTCCAAGTCATGAAGTTACCATCTTTTTGCATACTCCACTTACATGTGTGAAATGTGTAGTGTTCTTATGCGATAAATGTCTGTAAACCATTACTTCTCTAGTACTTTACCAACAGGGACATGCAAAATTAAAACGGAGGGAAAAATCCCACTGAACCTGAGAAGTACTACTTTATAGGTCTGACATGCAAAGATGGGTTGAAAAAATGATAAAATCTCTCTCACGCTGGCTGATGTTATAGCTGCCGTATTCTACTAGCAGTGGTTTCTCCGAGAGCTGGGAACTGCACTGGAGCTCAATGTTAGCAGCGGAGCTGGCGACACGGAAGACCGTTTCGTGATCCACATAGTAACCACAGTACCTAGAAGGGAGAGGTAGAGCAGCCTTTGCACTCAAATAGTGCAGTTAAACATGCAGTTAAAATATGAGCACTGCTNTGGCGACACGGAAGACCGTTTCGTGATCCACATAGTAACCACAGTACCTAGAAGGGAGAGGTAGAGTTTTAGAGCAGCCTTTGCACTCACTCAAATAGACTTACATGCGGTTTACATATCAGCACTGCTGAAATTCAGCAACGCAGTCAGCTGGCGTACTTTTAAGAACCAAAATCTGAAACAAAACCCAAATTCCGGAAAAATGTAAGTTAGGATCCCCCATTCCTCAGTACAATACCCACGCACATTCAAGCAGAATGTTACAGCAGAAAGGCCAGCAGATCTGAGAGACAAGAAGAAATTCATCAAGACAAACATGGGTACTTGTGGCACCACTTTTGATACCTATTTTCAAAAGGCTTGTTTTTTTTGCTGATATTAAGGGAATCACACAGACTGATAAAGGCATAAGGAAATTTAGCAGGAGGACTTCTCCAAGTGATCTGCACTGAGCAGGAAATGTCACCAGGGTGGAGAGGAAATCTAGCTGCTCTGATTTCCAAAACTGCCCCTGAAGGAAAGGGCCTGGGACATTGGGATAAAATTGGTTTGATTCATTCAGCCTTGGGGGAAAATATATTTATGGAAACTGAAAATCGTTCCAAGTACTCATCCAGTCTTCATTCATTATTAATATTCTGGAGTTTTACTTTTGAAAGTCATGCCTTCAAATACCTAGGGTAGATTAACATACGGAAGAAAAAACACACACATCCTTGGGTGCACATCTTCCCTGTATTTCAGCCCAGGTGCCACTTAACTCCGAGAAACCTAAATGCCCATCAATTCCAAAAAATGTTGCATTTATATAGCCCTTTTAGTCGGAGATGTCAAAGACACTGGATTTGGCATTTATATAGTACTCTAATTAAAAAAAAAACACTTTAAAGGGAAAAGATTGCTGGTTGATGCTTTAGAAAAACAATAGAGTCTGTTTCAATGCAGTTAAACTTAATGTGGGTATAATATGGCTAATATGGTTGTTCTACAACTAGACTTGCCCACCTGCCCTCCTACCTCTCCAAAAGAAACAAAAATCTTCAGCACTGCTGAGAAAAATGGCTAGCTTTAAGACTCCTATCTACAAACTGCTTATCAGTAAAGAGATTTACCAATAGAAGCATCTGCATTGATTCTTTTCACCCTCAACATATGCATTTGCTTGACAGGAGCATAATATCAAATCCTGCTATTAAAATGAACTTGAAGAGCAAGAGAGGAATTATTCAATAGTTATATGGATTAAAGTGACAGTATCTAGAGATGAATATTTCTTTGGTTCATTTGTAAACATCCAAACGGAACAGTTGAGAGCCAAGGGAAATCACTGCAATTGCACCAGGACGGCTTTTCGTAGCAATGAATGCAGTAGGTAGTAGGGAAATTGGGCAGTGATTTCTATGTGCATGGATGCCTGGTGTCTGTGCACTCCACTGCAGCACACTGTAGGGAAGAGATAACCTAGTCCATGTGTTTCCATGAGTGTTTTCCTTCATCCCATGAAAGGGAAACATATTTTTAACAGGATCAGAAAAATTCTGTTGCAGCAACATGAAAAAGAAATGATCAGAACAAGATATAAGATTCATTTTATTTGTTCTGAAAAAAATACTTAGAAATTTGGTTTTACAGCTTTCTACTGTCAAAAACATGTTCCCAGGGCTAAGAGTGAAGACTCCCAGCTAGTGTAAGTCTTCTGCCCACTCACTGGAGTATTTCCACCATTATCTGATGCAGTTAACTCCTGTTGGTAAGCATTTTTAGTTTAAAACAGCCTGCCACAGTGCACAGCAAAAGGCTTGCTGGCTACCTGATTCCCTTCCATCAGTCTGGAGACATCTCACATTTCTCCTTCTCTCAATGACTTTGACACCATTTCCCTGCAACAAATCTTGGCACCATTTAAGGAAGTTGCAGACTGCACTGACCACTTCTCTCACAAAATAACCTCTACACACCAGGAGCAGAGGAAGCTCCTGCCCCTCTATGGAAGAGCCAAGACAGTAACATAAGGGAAGCTATCCACTGTAGAATGACAAGTGTTACGTACTTAAAGGATTTGTCCGACAGCTATAGATCCTTGGTTGCCCTCTATTGGTGTTTTACCAGCCATTTGACAACTGGAGGTTGCAAGGCTCCATCTGCACCAATGCTAGAGAGGGAAACTCATCTAGGTGTTGGAGCAGGGGGTGGAATGCCTTTTCAGGGGAGGAGTAGGTGTATGCATCTTGTGACAGAGCAAAAGGACCATCGCAGGAAGAAAACATATATATATATATATAAGATGTAAAGATTTAAAGAAAAAAAATACCAACAGCCTCTTTGTTCACAAATCTCTAAAGACCTGCTCACAGAGACTCCTCGATATCTCAATCTACAAGAATTTCAGCAAATCAGTTCATCGACAGCCACTTCTCTAACTTGATAGAGGAATGTTTACGAGGAAATGTGACAAGGAAAAATATAACAAAGTGTTCCATGCTTTAAAGCATATTTTCCTTCCAAGTAGGCACAGAAGAGAAGATAATTTAACGTTCAAAAGCCTCATCTTCAGTGGAGAAAAAAAGACGCTTTCAAAGGAAGATTTGACTCAAGCTACTTATCAGCAACTTGCTGCAGAAGTCAGGAACATATGTTCTTTTGCAGTACTTCAGAAATAACCCACTAAATGCATTTCTAAGAGATGACCCCAACACTGGCCTCTGCCAATTGCTAGCATTATTTAAAAGCAGGTCTTTCATAGAGAGAATCCGTATAATATGAACCCATTACCATTTTCATTTTCAGATTATTCCTCTATTTGATTCCTCTCTCAGTAGTCCTCCAGCATCACAAATCTTCACTCTTGTGCCATATCAATGAAAAATAATGACCCCAAACCACCCTACAGTGTCTGCTTTGATTGGTTTTCTCATGTGCCAATTTAGTCCAGCAACCAGTTCCTACTAAGACACAATGCTCATAGCTACAAATAATGTGAAAATTCTCTATACTAAAGTGATATATAGTATTTTTTTTAAAAAATGGAGAAACATATTTACTCTTTCAGTTACACTCTTAGAGGTCTGACTCCTTTGCTTAGTATAGAAGTCTGATCTTACTGAAGTTTCCACTGAAATAAAAATACCCAAAGTCTTGCCTTGCCTCAGCATCCAGTAACTGAAAGATCATTTAAACACTTGTGGAAATTGTGTGCAAGAGAACAGCAGTATCAATAAATTTTAATAAAGACTCTTATGCAGCAGTGTATTTGGGGAACTGATCTCTGTGTGGGCTCCCTTTCAAGAGCCAGGAGCTGCAAAAGCAGCTACTGTTCCATTCTCAGTAATTACACTGCAATGCCTTTCACAGAGAAGTTATTTGGGTTCAGTGCCCCTGTGAACAACCACAGCATTAAGTTACACTTGAAAGAGTTGTACAGACTTGGTAGAAAACTCAAAATTATCTTAAAAGATCACAAGACAACCCTTTTCACCCGATCTTTCTATACTGACCTCTCCAGAGAGCACAGAGTGCCCTTATTTCCAGCTCTGCAGTACTTTTCATTAGATAGTCTGTGTGTGTTTTACAAAGAATCAGTTACTTATCAGCCAAAGTGGAAGAGGAATGGTCATAGCCATCAGGGAAGTATCTCTGGTTTTGTGGAACCTCTGTGAGCCACCTGCTGCAGTTATGGGAAAGCTGATTCTGGTAACGTTAGTTGGATAAACCATGCAGAAGTACTTACATGTGCTCATTAATTTTCCACCATCCTCGCTCACAGCTTTTCATATTCTTCTCACTTATGGTATAGTTATGAAACTTCAATGCTATACCGAGGCTCTTTTGTGGAGTCTGTTGTGAGCAAGAAAAAGAGTACAAGTGCTCTCCCTTTTCCTTTCATAGACACTGCACACGATTCCTCTCAGCAATTACAGTGCTCATCAGTGCCAAGCTAGGAGAGCTATGCTGACTTCCCCAGATCAACAGCCAGCACCTGAGGCACCTGCCAGCTATTCAGTCCCCAGTAAAACCAAAGGTTGGCAAAACCCAACACCACCTGCAGGTTTTCTCCCCCGCAAGCAAACAGTCCTTTCATCTTCAAAATGAGCCTGGCTATAGACAGAAGGTAGTTTTTGTATTGGGGTCAAAGCACTCAAACACTTCCAACTTAAGCTGTACAGGGAGTTAGGTTCAAGGTTCACCTTTGAAATACTAGAAGTCATTTCTGCCACAATATTGTAGTCTTCTGCTAGTACCTGCTCAGCCAAGGATTCTTTAGCATTTTATAAATTAAGTGTGGACATATCATGAGGGTACAAAATTAATAGAAGTTCCTTTTTTAAAAGGAACAGAATCTTTTTAAAGGAACCTTGTCATGTAAAAAAGAAGGGTTGAATCAGAACAAGAATTTGGAAATGGAGGTTTTTTTCCTTCTATCTCTTACAGACAATATATAATTTGGGAAACAAGGGAAGTTTCAACATTAAACTGCTGGGAAATAAAATGATTTTGAGAAGTAATCCAAGGGGGTTGCCCATGTTAAGTGTCAGGAAACCTTTGTATAAGAAGGCCAGTATGAATTGAAGATTCAAAGTTCAACAGAAAAGCAAATGTCCTGGTTTTCTAGAGGAGGAAGAGACCTTTGGTCTTGGCTAGCTCAACTCTACTCTGTGTGATTCCATGTGGGAAATCATTACTTCAGCTAGAGATGAGTAGCTAAAGCAGATATGTAGATAAAGAACAGACTGCGTTGCATCTTGTGTCATGCTTTTTACTGAGGAAAGCCCTGTGTTGCCACAGAGGTGCCAGAAAATTTCCTAAGAACTTGTGAAATGCTGCCGCTCCGGGACCTAGTCTCTGATAATGAAATCTTTTTTGTTTGTTGCTTCAGGAAGTAATCTTGCTAGAAAAGAAGATGCATTAATAGATTTTGTTCACAACAAACTGTGAGGTATCACCCTATACAGGGGAGGATTGCAATGTTTTAGGGAAATCACACAACACATGACAAGACTATCTTAAACATATGAAGGCTTTTGGTTGTTCACCTGCAGAAAAGTACCTGAAACCATGGAGGGGGGAAAAAAAAAGACACTAAGAAAAATCAGTGAAGTGAGCAGCCCATCTCAGAAGAGAGAGCTCAACTTATTAAGCATAAGAAAATAGGCTGATAGGGTCTCATGGAGAAGCAGCAGCACTACTAAGTTAGAGGACAAAGGTTTTTCTTTTTTGAAAATAAGGGCGCAGAAAAAAAAGCCCACATGCCTCTGCAAACATACAAAAAAATAAAAAAAAAAACACCAACAACACAGAAATCATCTATTCAGCAGTCTCATTTCAATAAAGTGCCATATCTATGAGCACTCAAAATTTCACTCTCCACAGTCTTTTTGCTATACTTCAGGACTCTCTATGCCCGAAACATGAAATAATGCTGAGGGAGAGAGAGCACACATGCTACGTTACCTGGAAGCTCCACACACACATACATTTTGGAGGATAGTAACTTGGAAAATAAGGACTCATGATCCTTCCTTCGTAGCCAGTTTTCTCTTTTGTCACTATTGTTTTCCCACACTCTAGAAAGGAGAGAAAAAAAAAAAAAGGGAGAGAGAGATACAGAGCAGGTAAACCTTAACTTTCAGTAATGTTATTTCTGTGCAGGACAGATTAGGAATTATGCCCAAGGGGTTCTGAGCTAAAAATAAATAAATAAATATAATAAAGGAGCAAAAGGGATGTAAAAGCCTCGGGATGCTGCTTGCTGAAGTAATCTGTTGAATCCATCACTCACAAAACAGGAAGCTCACCAGTTCATATTATCTATTAGGTACATTAAGATTGTCAGAAATGACTGTCTGCAGCCTCACATTTCAGCTCAGAGGGCTTGGGAATCATAAAATGTCTCTTCCTACTTTAAATACAGCCTTTTATTGGGCTGTTGAATTTTATTTTGTCTCTTCAGGAACAGGAAGAGAACATTGCAAAGGTTTACGCCAGTTATTCCTCTGAAGGCAGTTCTGCAAGCAAGTCTCAGACAAACAGTATTGCACATCAAAGCATCAATGTGCAGCAGTTCCTGAGGGCATCTAGTCTTAACAAGCGTAGCCAGTTAAAACAGAAATGGACACTGTACTAATGGAATCAGCCCCCTGAAAGGTGAAACTTTTTTTTTCTAAATTAATTGGGTATTAATAAAAAAAAAAAAAAAAAGTGAAAATAATTATTCAGCATCTTCTGAGCAACTTGAATTTCCAGGCATTGGACTAGGCTCTACTCTCTGCCTTTGTGCTATCTGTCTAGAAAATGAAAGAAAATGATAGAAAATGGAAACAGATTGATTCAAGCTCTGTCTTTTGAAATTTCCAACTTTGATATAATCACTGAAAGTCCCAAACCAGGAGAGAAGGAGAAAACAAACAAAAAACCAGACAGTTCAATGCCTGAAATAACTACCCCATCTACTGGCACACAGGAGTCCTGAACAAGCTAAGTCAGTCAGTGCTGGCTTTAACATGCTATCTTAATGCTTCACATGAGGACAACTAATGTGAACAGCTGCAGTAGCTCAAGGGAATTACTTAGTAATTGACAGAAGATGGAGAGATCACGGTGAGGAAACAGAAACACAGATCTGCAGGAAATCATTTATCCAGACTCAGGAACACGACAGACACTTGAGGCTCTCAAGTAAAAACAACATAGTAAATATATGTCCAAACTCAGAAATGAAAAACCTACTTTCTTGTGTAATGACTTCAATATATCCACGGAATTCCTTTGGTTCCTTTATCTGGGCTGCCTTAAATATTATCAACATGAGATTATTTGTGGACACAAGTGACACCAATGAATCCACTGGTTCACAAGCTCTGAGAAGAAAAGAAATCAGAGTATGTCCATAAGCAATTTGTAACAAAATCACATAACTTTTACTCTGTATATAAATTTTCCAATAAATTTTCCTCACCTACTCCAAAGCCTAGCCTCCCTCCCGCCTCAACAAAATAAAGGCCATGCACTTCAAGACAGAAGATCCTGTCAGAATACCTGTTAGAAACCATGTACTGCCAAGTCACTTCTTGCAAGAAGGAAAGAAAGGAGAAGAAAAAAAAAAAAAAAACCCAACTATAAACGTGAAGAGTAGAGGCTGGTCAACTCCAGGAAATAATACTGACTTAGACTTTTATACTTCACTCAGCGAAAATTAAGGAGGCCATTAGCAAAAGAGAGGTTTGTAGGGAGAAAGAAATTACTTTATTAGACTAATAGATTTAGCTGGAGACCAGGGGTTCAGGTAAGATACTGTTCAAGCCGCAAGCCAAGAACCTGAACCATCAACAAATCTCATAAAAATGCTACTTTTTTATGCATTGCTCTACATAACTCCTTAGACCACTGCCACCAAGTGAATGCCATATACTGTTGCACTGACAAGTCATCTACTGATTCAGGTTTCTGGAGGGCAGCAGTCAGAGTATTAAAAAGCCAGGGCTGTTTCTGAAACTTATTCACACATTCATAGACCAGGATAGATGACTTTAGAGTTTGAAACGCTAAAAGAAGTGTTTTGTTCACTTAGTGGAGGTGGCACCTCCTCCCTATACTCTGACAGAGCCCTATTAAATTTTCTACTAGCAATTTCAGACAAAAAGCCCCAGACAAGAATGATGGTCCCTAAAAGAAAAGTAGACCCTACATTCCCTCAAGCCATCAGAGCCTCTGCTCTGCATTTTATTATCACTCTAAACAGCTCAAATAGAGCTATAAAAATAAAAAATAGTAAAATAAATATTTTATAAAAAAATAAAAAAAACCCACAGGTGACTTGGTGCATATAACTGAAGTCATATGAAAAGAATCAACCTTTATACAGAACATACAGAAGAAAACTTTCTTCAAGGGAGGAAATTTTTACATTTTCTTTTAGTCAGTATCTGTTTCCTTACAAGAAACAAAAAATTCCGTCCAGTAATGTGTGAACTTGTCATATGTCTGATCTAGGTGAGAATGTATCCTATTTGTAGAATAAAGAATCTGAAGAATATTTAGCTGTTCCTTTTATGAGCAAGATCATAAAAAAAGTATCTTGTATCTGTATAGTAGATGAAGATCAGAGTTTTTTAAACAAAGTAAAATCCCCAAAATGCAGATAGCAAGTCATCAGGAAAATATATATATATACATTCTCTATATATATATAGAGAGAGAGAGTCAATGAATTCTCAAGGAAAGTTTATACTCACTGGCATAGTATCTAGTTTATACTCACCGGTATAGTATCTTATGTTTGATTGGCATTAGAGAGTCATAAATGGTTAGCGAGTCAGTGATGCAGTTATCCGCTTCAATCTGAAGGGACACTATTGAAAGACGAATAAGATGGCCCACTAATGCGATCAGTTTAAAATAGCAGACTGTTCCCTCAGAAGCAGCAGGGACATCCAGAGGAAGGCGCTCGTGTAGATGATCAGCATACAGATCATACATACAGTTTGTTCCTGTGGAAATGTCATATTTTCAGCACTCAACATCTGCTTTGAAACTGCAAAATCCACATTAAATCCAAAAAAGAGAAAAAGAAAGAAAACCCTAAAAGTCATATTGAACAAGAATAACTAAACATGAGTAGCTTATTTACCCCACTTGCTGTTTTCGTCGTAATTAGTTACATGACCCTGCTCAAGGAAAAGTCTATTCGTAAAGCTACAGAGGCTGGCACACAGTACTCCAAACAGCTGCCGGGATGTTTGCATTAAAACACTGCCATTTAATGGAACAGTTATTTGCAATGCATAAAGCTCTGTGGAGCCTGAAGGATAAATGTCTTAAAACAAGCAACTATTCCCTGGGAAATGTTCATCTACTGTCAGGGGAGAAATCAGCTGTTCTCCCTATGGATATTAGGATGCTTATTAAAAACAAAACCAGACAAAATCCCCATGCACATATAACCTAGAATAATTTAAAAATGCAGCTTAATTTTATTCTTAAATTATTATTTTTTTAATCATAATTTAGACCAGTATGATGAGAAAATTACCCTACTTGCATCCAACTTTCCAATTAAGTTGAAACCATAATAGCTTTCAAGTCAGATACGTTGAGGTCTTCAATTCAATACTGCAGTTTCCATTCAGCAAAAAGCTTAGGGATTTTTCTGTTTGGTCATACCCCAAATTCTCAATATAGCTTTTTGAAAGGCAAGTAGGAACAAAAATGCAAACGAGGGAGAATAAGACCCAAATATTTGCATGAATCTCTGCCCATTAAAAAGAAAGTATCCAAAATAGCTACAATCATGGAACATCAATTAGAGCACTAGAGAAGTTCCCTATTCGATGACTCGATTAAATGGGGGCCTTGTTACTAGCACCAAGTCAAGACAGGAAGTGGTGGGCTTTGTCTGACTTCCACTTCCAATTTACAGTCTTGAAACTAATGATATGAATGATATGAATGTTTCTGAACAATCTGTACGGGTCACATACCATTCAAGTGACTTATAGTTAGGACTTACAGTTAGGACTATTAAAAGCTTTAGCTGAGCCATTGTTCTTTCCTCTTGTCTTATCTCTTCCCGATGACATTCTTCTCATAATAGTTACTTGTGCGTATTTACTCACCCTTAAAAATCAGTCTTGCTCGTAAAGAAGCTCTTTATTGTTAAGTGACTATGACAATTTTTCCTAAATACCTAATAACATGGCTTGCTCACTACTAGAGAGGAGCATAGCACTGCAGAAAATTAAGAGTCAGCGCTGGAACTGGAGGCATTGCAGGCATACCAGTTGGAAACCAGACTGCATACAGACTTTACGCAAATTAGTCCTGTGTAGCCACGCACCAGGGCAATGCAAGTCACTAGTGTGAGCTGAATCAGCCCAAGTCGCTCTTCTAAACCATCTCTCGATCAGTCTGCATGCCAGTGCTGTGTCTGAACAAGGCAAGTAGACAGGCCTTCCTGCTAAAGTACCTCCCCTGGTCTGAGCGGCAGGGTGCACCTTCTGCGTGTGCTGCTGTGTTGGCACTTGCATCTCTGCACTTTGTCCTGTAGCCTGAAGCAGCGGCACTGAAGGGAGCCCAGCCCAGGACAGCACCAACACAAGACTTCCCATGCTTCAAAACACCCTGTCAGGGCTCCCCTGCAGCTCTGTTGCATGCCTATAGTATGCTGCTTCTAGAGACCAGTCCAAGTGCACTCAACTACACAGTAAGTCTCTGAAATACTGAAATAACTGGAACTAGGCAAAATAACTCTGTGAATAATCACTGATGCACACAATTCTTTTATATAATTAGAATTCCTGTGAAGAGATGTCACAAAGGCTAATAGTCCTATGCTTCACAGTTAAATTCAATGAAGATTTTGAATAAATGATTGTTTTAGCAAAGTTGAGTTTGAGAAATTATGAAAATATCAATCTAGGCATGGTAAGCCATGGCACAGAGTCTGTGACCCAAAGTCCAGCTGTGGACAGCACAGCTAGGAGACCTCAACTTGGGTGCGCTGAGAAAAGCAGTTGTTGAGCTCTGAGAGAGTATGTAAGCTACAGGCAATCAGGATAACAGAGGCAGAAAAGAGACAGAAACGTACTGTTGAAATAGTAAAAAATAGTGTCGCACAAAAGAAAAAACACAGACATGAAAAACTATAAAGCTCTTTAAAAAATGGTAGAATTAAAAGAGAGCAATTTAGCCAGATGAAGAGTAAGGTTGTTCTCAAGGGGGAAGCAAGGGAAGCCATCTCATCCCTACCCGATGGACAACTGCTGGGCCAACAGAGACTCACCAGGTTCCTGCATCAAAGGTGACTAGCACCTGTGTATTAAACAATGTCATTTTGTTGTAATTTTGTTTGTGTGTAAGTCCTGGCTTGTAAAGTCTCCCTGCACCCTGCCAAAGAACCCCAGTAGCAACGTTGCAACAGGAGACCATCTGAATGGCGTCTGTCGTAAACCTGGCAAAATCAACGGTTTTTACATTAACTTCTGTTATGTAAATTCATCATCTATCTTGGAGAAAGTGAGGAGAAAACAAAGACATAAGTATTGCTCTTAACGAGGGTAAATGTCAATAAATGGATTGAAACTCCAAATGTAAAACTACCCCAGTTAGAAGTGGTTTCTTTCCTTCCTTTTAACAGAAGGAGCCACAAACAAAGGACTGACTTCATTTAATTACCAGCTATGTGCAAAGTTGCGTCAACAGAAGCAGGCATCCCTGGTCACGGCATAAATTCTAAGGCTGAATTTAAGCTTCTTAAATTAAGACTAAGTACTATGAGCCAAAGAGCTGAACTAACAGCTTCCTTTTCTCCCTCTCCTGTTCCAGGAACCTTCCAAGAATGAACTACCTGTTCCAGTTGTTGACCAATAATCTGATCGAAGACCAGCTGCACAGAAAAAAAGAGAGTTCTGTAAGTCTTATAATCTGCACAAAATCCAGAATCTGGAGTTTAATTCAATCAATCACACTTGCTTAAATGAAATTCTAAACAGAACAGAACATCTGTCTCAAAGAGGAAGGCTGCCAGAGACCTGCAAAACTCTGCAAATTGTGAGAGTAGCTAATGCCACTCTCTGAGGTAAGAAATGCCAGTGGCAAAAAGAGACAGCATGCAAATTGAGCACATTCAGTTGAGAAGGAGAGCAAGTGACCTAGAGAGCACGCAAGTGCTTGTACACGTGAGCGAGCAGGCCAAGAGCCAAAGCACATGCAAGCATGTGGGCTAAGCATGCAAGTGAGCAGGACAAGTGAATGCAAGTGAGCACAAACACGACAAAGCATGCCAAAGTAAGCGTACCTAGTAGGCCCAAAGGGAGTGCAAGTCCATGGGCCAAGTGAGCCCAACATGCCTAGCTAAGCAGGCCAAGCATGCAGATCAAGGGCACCCAAGTGAGCAGGCCAAGCATGCACGAGCCCAGCATGCACAAGCACGCACAAGTGCATGCAAGAGAATGGGCTAAGTGTGCTCAAAGGAGACCAAGTGAGCAGGTGGGCCAAGCGCATGCAAACAAGTGGACCAAGCAAGCACAAGAGGCAAGCACAAACAAGTGAGCAGGGCAGGAGCATGCAAGTGAGCAGGCCAAGCACTCACAAGTGAGCAAGCTGCCCAGGGGGTTATTTCCATGGACACAAAGTCTTTTTCAGCTTTCGATTAGACACTCACTTGCAAGGATCTTGTTCTGACCTTGTTCAGAGAGCTGAAAAGTCTTGCATGATTTTGTAACTAAATGCATTTACCAGGTACCTGAATACGACCTTGCTGATTTCTTTGCAATTGGGACACTTTGTACCTTAACTTGACCTCAATTTTTTTCTTGTTTTTATTATTAAAAATTCAATACTAGAAGCACACAATATAGATTTTGGTATATTCATGGAAACTGTTACTCAAGGATAAACCTGTCTGACTATCAAAGTATTTCCTGAAGAACATGGGTATATCCTAATACTAACCACTTAGTACAATGGAGTCCATGTCAACTGCAAGGCCCTGAAGACTTCCCACTGAGGTCCGGTTGATGATACTTGTCTGAATGGAGTCCTTTAAGATGGCAGCCACGCAGTCCTCACAGAGCGCCTGGCCTTTCGCCTGTGGTACCACAAACACGATCCAGAAATGAATAAGAAGGCCTCCATTGTTGTTGTTACTGAAATAAAGAGGTCCAATAGCTTGCCGTCATGGTGAAGGTGAAGGTTTTATCAAGACAGAACTCTTAACATAAGCTTCTGAGGTAGAAATTTAGAAGACTATGGCTTATTTTTCATCTTGTCATGTTATTTTCACACACTGAACCATTTTTTTTTTCTAAAAGTGCCTAAATCTCTAATTAGGAATCTTTGCTAGAATAGCTTCCTGGGGGCTCCTAACTCCTTTAAATACAGTGTATCCTGGAAATCCAATTCTAAAACCATACAGATTCAAGAGGATTCAACAGTGTCAACCATAATGAAACCTCTGATATTAACTGTAAACTTACTCTAGCATTAAGTATACCTTATAGGACTATACATATTTTTCCTTCTACTATGCAAAGAGCTCTCTCTGTACAAAGTAATATCAATATATATTATTTATAAAATATGCACAACTCTTATACAGAATTTTGCTCTAACAGAGGCCAAACTTTTGTGTATTGATGATCTAGCAGTCAAACTATCACCAAACTTTTTAGGGGACATTATTTCATTTTACCTTAAACCATATTACCTAAGTTTGCCATTACTAGTGTGAAATAAATTGGTACAGTTAATACACGGATTTTGCCATCACAAGTGCATAGCAAAGGGATTAAATCACAACAACCATTGCATTATATATAAAAATTAACAAAAATTAACCACAGTTTTACCTGACTTCTGAAACAGTGGACTGCTTATAAAATTTGGAGAAAGCAGAGGTCGTGTAAACCAAGTTCATCTGAAAGAGAAAGTATTAAACTGATGAAGATTTCACATTTCTCCAAAACAACCAGGTGTAGAGGTGTTATATACCTAAGTTCTCCCAGAAGAATCCTCTTTTCTACAAGGTTTATGCAATTGCACATGTTACCAAGCATACAGTAACCAATCCAATCAAGGCAGCAAACATGGATAAATCAGGTCTCCAAAGCATCTATCGCAAATCCAATATTGCCAAGAAGTATTAGGGCTTCCACACAAAAACAACCGACATGTACAACCATATTTCTCACAAATAAGTGAGTCTGAAAAGCATGCACATCCTTTGCCCAGGAAGTTTCATATCCACAGAGCCTCTCTTTCCCAATGCTGAAACTTTACGGACATTCTTCAGGGAAGCAAGCACATACTTGTAAGTTAGGTGTGTTCCCCACATCTCAGCTGTGGTAAGGATGCAGCTAAAGGTATACAGCAGATTGTATTTGCAGAATGACAGAGTCCTTGAGGTGGGAAGGAACCTCTGGAGGTATGTAGTCCCATCCCAACCAAACATGCTCAGAGCAAGGTCAAATACAGCACATTACCCAGTGCTGTGTCTAGCTGGGTTTTGAATGTCTCCAAGAATGCAGACTTCACAATCTCTCTGGACAAACTGTGCCAGTGTTTGGCCACCCCCACAGTGGCAATGTTCCTCTTCATACGTGTAAATCAAATTTCTTGTATTTCAACTCAATTTGTGCCCATTTTCTTCACTAATAGCTCAGCATTAACACATTTCTTACACAGTGTTAAGTAAGAGGAGAAGAAAAATCCTCTGCCTTTCATGACATAGGACTGCCTTTGAGGAAAGCCTGCTCCTGATTCCAGCAGTTCCAAAGCCTGACGGTAACTTTCATTTCCCATATGCAAAGAGGCATGCTGCTAAAGCCACAAGGTGGCATGTACCTCAAGCTGTTCAGACCTCCATCCTGCTGCTTAAGAGCTAAAATCAATGCCCAAGTGAACATAACATATTCTTTTGAAGCAAAAGAAGGCCATGAAGGTCACAGTAGCACATTAAGGTTAATCCTAAGTTTCTATTGTTTGGCATAGGAAGTCCAAACAATTATTTTGAAGGCCCAGATACAATGAGTGAACCTGAGAGTGGAGAGTTTCTCCACATAGGCTGCAAGGGATTTTACATGTGACTGTGATGATCCAAGGAGGCTATATCAAGAGGTTCTTCCACTTCCAATATCACTTGAGAAGCCACAAGCAAAAGAGCAGGGAAAGAAACCAACCAATCAGCCAGACCAGTGATTTTGGGCAGTAGTCAAGTCATTGAGAAGTGCAGGCTCAGCGATGCAAGAATCACTGTGGGAGAATTTAGGCAAAGATTACAGGCAAAAAGGCATATCCAAGATACATAAGGGATGTTGGCAGTGGGGGTGCAGGCAATTCATACCTGTTAGCGTGCATGCACGCTCTCTCTCACGTGCCACAACCACAAGATGCTCTAAGGCAAGAGCAAGACACAGGCACAGAGATCACAACCAGTTAGAGCTCCTCCACTGCGAAACAGAGGACCTAGGATGCTATTATGGAGAAGAGGAAGGCACTTCACACACTGCTGCGCCCCTTCCTGAAAGCACTAAAAGCTCAATCAATATGGCAGGAAGACTAGACTGCCCACTTTTGTGTTACCTCTTTTACGGGAAAAGATATTCATTCTTCTTATCAAGATAGAGATGGAAAAAAAGCAAATTATAAAATCATAAAAAATGAAAAAATATTCAAAAATCTCTTGATTGCATCTGATCCATGTATTTTTGTTAGACAGTTTTGTCACTATTGCTATAATGTAGATAGTGCTGTATTTCCAAAGATTACTGATTTTTTATTATCCACATCAAATGCCTTTAAAGTAAAATTTGTTTTTATCCAAGATTACCTCCTCTTCCCTGTGTAAAGCAACCTTAGCAGCCTACAAGGGAGTACTATTTTTGCTATGACTGGTGTTTGGAAAGAGTAAAGGCCTTGAGAAGATCTGGCACCAGATATCAATGTAAACGTGTTCAAGAACTCTAGAGTAATTATAGATGCTGTAAGGCAGAAGACTGGCAGCAGACACCAGTTTGAATGCAATACAATAGGTCAGTTTGAAGTCTCAAAAGTATCAATTAGGTTTTGAAGGGCTTTTGTAGGAAAAAGGGGTGCAAATATATATATAGTGTGTATAGATATATATATTAGTCTATCAAACAGACCTTTTCCAAATCTAGTTTATAACTAACAGGCTAAAAGCAGCTAGCCCCTTCCTGCCTCCAGGTACCCACTCTTCATGGGCAGTCTTTTAGGGAAGCAAAGGCATCTCATACCACAACAAGGCACACTACAAGGCTTCTCCTCAATGCCATGCAAAAGCGGCAGCTCCTGTTCACAAGTCTGAATATTTTGTCAGCTGGGTAGCCCTTGCATCTTACCACTTGCTGCACATTCTGTGCCATGGAGAGAAATTCTTTCGACTCCTTCTGCCTGTATTCTGGAAGAAATTCTATGTTGGCAACGCGAAACAGTCCAACAAAATACAAGGCATCTTTGTTTTCTGCCTGAACTGCAAGAAACAAAGAACACAGTTTTTGTTTTTAATTAACAATAATTACATTTTTATATATAACAATAAGGTGCTGACTTAATTCCAAACCAAACTGACCTATTCAACTTTACAGTGGAGAGGACTTTACTAAACCAACATTGTATTTTCACAACCAAGCTGTTCTAGATAAGCACCATACTAGGAAGACTATTGAGCACTTGCAACTCTACACAGAAGGAAAAACATCACTGTACAAATGAAGCAGTAAAGGCAATAACAACATCCAGATTCTAGAATATCCCCAAGAAATTTTATACAATATTAGACTCAGGGGTGAAGAGGAGAACAGCTTTTCTGGAGAACAGCTGTGCCTGCTTTTGTAATTGCCTGTTAATCCAAACTTCTAATACAAGTCCTAACAAAGATAGTCAAAAGTCCTCCAGGTCTAATTGAAATAACATGTATTTTTATCTTAGAAAAACTCTTCAGGACAAGTGAGATCCTACAAATAACTAAGAGTGCTGTTGGGGACAGTGATTGACTTGAGCTTTCAGTAACTCACCAATAAAGAGCCACAGTAAAGTCCAGGTGATAACACCTAAAATGAATAGAACAATGGTAAAAAGAATGATTTTGTTTTGAAAATTCCACATTGTCTTCTTTTCTTGGTTCAATTTCAATTTGCCATGTTTTTTCCTTGCAAGAATCCTCTTTGCCAATCTATCTTCTCCAGATACCATTTGGACAGAGATGTTGGATACCTAAAACAAGGTGAAAGACAATATCAAACATGCAAGCAGCAATTTCAAGCAGCACCTGGGTGACCAGCGCATTCCCGCATACACTCATTTGTTACCACACAAACCAGAGCTCCCTTAGTAATAGTTAATAACAGTTATGTGAAATTCCAGTCAAGAAGCAGGATCCTTCCAGAAGCACAGCAGACATAATACAGAGACGATCCCTAGGGTTTATTGCATAGGAACAGAAGAATACAACGTGCTCTAAGACAATAGCTCACCATGCAACTGCTAACCAGTATTAACCATCTGAATGAGCACTGACATCCATATGCAACCCTCTTTACCATGAAGTACATTAATCCTCTTAGTCAAAAGGGCAGGCAACCTTCAACTGCCTTGCATTGCCTGTGGTTGAGACAGACAAAATATTGCAGAAGAGTAGCTTTTCCAGCAGCAGCTTGATAATATTACCTAGCAAGGAGTCACACATACCACCTGCCAAGCCGGCAGTCAAAAAGCAATGTCTTTGACATTTGAGCTGAAGCTATTCAAAGATGATAAAAAGATAAAGGAGCCACTTTATGTACTCAGCAGGAACTCTTGCTACTTTTATCAAGATCTTCCCCTAGAATAATTTCTACTCAAGTTTGTCCGTTCCACTTCTTTTTGTAGCTGTAGACCTAAGCAGACAGAGCTACTCTTAAAAATTAGACATAGACTGTCCTTTTCAAGGATCAATAAAAGCTGCTCAGGACTGATATTCCTGGAATATTTGTATGCAAGCAGAACAGTCAATATTTCCATCGCATCTTCATCCCAGAGAGATTGTGGAGCCTCCTTCTTTGGAGATATCCAGGAGAGTTTTGAATGCCACCCTGGGCAATGTGCTATAGGTGACCTTGCTTGAGCAGGGGGGTTGGACTAGATGATCTTTAGAGGTCCCTTCAAATTTCAACCATTCTGTGATTTTGTAATGTAACGACATATTTTTTCCCCTTTCAATGCACTTCATCGATTAAAGCTTGTGGGGCAAGTCTCTTTGATGCATGATTCAAAAAACACATATTGCTAAGCTCTACATTTTCAATATATCCTTAAGGTAGTTTACCATAAACATTTTATAGCAAAGGAAATAATGATAACTTTAGTTGTTACCTCAGTATGGATGGCAATTCTTAATTCAGCTTTCTTCTGCTGCAGTTCAGTATCTATATCTAGAACTGATTTCTAGCTTGCAATTCGAGTATCAAAATACACTAAATTATTCAATCACTTTTTGTCATGTTAATCCTCAGGCAGTAAACCCCATCTGCATCTCCTCAGAAAAAAGTAAAACAGAGCACTTAACGTTGCCTTCCTTGCCTAGAAATTGATTTCTTATTGGAAAAGTAGAGTGTCATGAGACCAAGAAAAAACACTTTCATATTGCCACCCTGACATTCCCATTATTTCAGGCATGCTGTGAGCAATCTGAAGATACACAGAAACACACCAATAATTCCACAGTTAGTTATAAAACTGACAAAGTTATAACAAAGCCCGCTGGGATGTCAAGTTGAACACTGAACTTAGCAGATCATAACTGATCTGATGGCATCGAGTGATATATGAAATCAAGAAGGATTAAGTCAACTACTTACATGTAGTTCATCCTCAGCTTTGCCTGATGAGCAATCCTTTTTTTCTTCCATTCCAGCAGAGTTTATTGTTTAACCCAGATATGAAAGAGTCCTGCACTGTATTCTAGGCACTACCACCACTTCTTTCCAAAGACAGTTAACAAATACGTTCAGGGCTGGAAGAGGCATCAATTTACCTTAATGAGTTTCCAATTGTAATTTTATCTTCCCTGTTACTCATTTGTGAATATCAGAAGGATGCTATCAAGTAACCTGAGGTTTCAAAGTCAGACTGCATTGAAAAAGGGCTTTTAATCATCATCTTAAGCTGGGATAAACTCCAACACACCAAATCATAGTCCTAAAAATCTGTTTACTAGCAAAACTGAACAGGATTAATCACTAGAAACAAATAAAAAACAGCACATAAAAAAAGAAATGTATAAGCAAGTTTATACAACTTAAAAAAAAAGCCCACACACAGAACTCATATTGAGACAGAACTCAAATTGAGATAGGGAAACACAGCAAACGCTCCTAATTTCCTAATTGTAATGAGATGCAGGATGTTACCTGTGTCATAAGTCCTATCCTATCTTCTTTAGTAATTAAATATTTATAATGCATGTAACTGTACTTAAGCAAAGAATGCTAACTACAGAGTTGCCTTATACTTAAAGTTGATTAAAAATCTCAATGTCTTCCTTCAATCAAGTTGAGAAACACACAGCAGAAATACTAGCTTTTTTTGATAAAAAATAAACTGTTTACATATATACACACACACATATACATTGTCTCTGAATTAAGTGAATTAATTTTCAGAGACATTAAGCCTAGAAAGTATAGAAATAATCATAGAAAACTTAGCACCATAGTAGTAGAGATGTACAAGACATAGTTTAAAAGAACCTAACATTAAATAAAGTTCTTTTTAAATATGAAATTTCTTATATGTGTGTCAGTCTTGTGCTTCAGAGCATAAGCCAAATAACTCATTTGTTATTTCTGCTAGAACTATGATATTTTACCCACATAAAAAGTGGCATATTAACCTTGCCAATATAAATGCTTTCAAGACAAAAACATATATATATATATTTATCAACCTGTTCCATATTATGAAAAATAACTGTTTACAAAACCCAAATATTAACAAAATTTAAACGACATAATTTGACTAGTGGGGTCCCTCAACGCATTGATGTAATTACCCAAAGACACCATAACCTCCCTGCATTTATTTAAAAAACAAAACAAAACAAAAAACAACCACACCCACTAACACCGGTGAATAAGATGAACTAGTTAAGACTGGTAGTGGTGGCTACACTTGATTATTTTACTGTATCCTATTTAAAAAAAAAAAAAGCATAAAATCAGGGCGGAATGGTGAGGTAGAATGAATGGTGAGGCAGAAGTCATTAGCTGTCATGTTAATTTATTACTAATCATCTTTTAGCTTCTGTTTATTTTCAACTTCAAACCTCTTTCTGCTCCACCACTGAATGCACAGCAATGATTTCAATATCTTTGTCAAAATCTGCCTTTTGAAGTCAGCACTTATTTACTTTTCCTGTGCTTAAACTCTTAATTTACCATCCTTGACTATGCTTTGCTATGCACTAGAGATGCACTTTCATATAAGAAAGTCATTTTCAACAGACCAAATAAGTTAGAAATTAAAGCCCACTGAACTCTCTTCAAGGATTCAGACATGAGACATATCAATTGATGACTGAGCATATGATCTGAAATTTATCAGCTGGCTACCGTTTGCATAGCAGCTTCCCTGAGCATTTACAGAGCTGTTTTACCCAGCCTATGCAGACTGCAAGCGTAGCTAACTTATTTGTATCATCTCATCCGTCTAAGTTAAAGCAAAAAGGCTTGTGTGAGCACATCTCTTGGCACAACATCCATTTATCAGTCTGTGGCATTTTAAGGGCAGACAAGCCCAGCTATTCCATCAGTTAATCATTTTGCACCACTCTTCCTTTATTGGAGCCACCAGCTCAATTTTACTCTCCATTTATCTTACACATATGGAATTGGACAGCTGTGTATGGCAGGAAGCAAATCACGTGGCACACATTTGTAGTCTTTCGGGTGATGAGATATGCTGATATGCAAACCTATCAGAGTGCTCATGTGTGTGTATTTGGATAAATCAGTCCTGCGTGGGACAAGCCAAGCCAAAGTACATTTCACTCTCTGGTGAATGCATGTGCCTTCTTCCTTGAAAATTGCTTCCTAATTTATACCCTGATCCATCACCTTCTTCAACAGCAAAGATGAATAGTTATCCAAGTTCCTTAAAGCTTCAACATATATAAATAATGACTGAAAGTACAGGCCTGCAAGACTAAGGCCCAAAGAAGCTATTACAATTAACAGATACCCCTTTCTATATGGTCAAACCGTTAGTGATAAAAAGGATTATTTGCCATATGGAAGGCAAACAGCAGACACCACTCATTTCACAGTTTCCTAG
>VWPW01002643.1:0-82318 GCA_013389825.1 Crypturellus undulatus | reverse complement strand
AAAAAAAAAAAAACTTCTTGTGAAGCTGAAGGCAAGAAGGTGAGTCAATCTTAGAGCTGCAAGGCATTTTAAGTAACCTACATGTGTAACTTTCCCTCTCTCAAATACCTCATCAATCTGAAAGCTGCAATGCCCATATGTTTCTTCTGCCAATTTGTTTTAACTGTCACAGGGGTTGTTTCCAAAGGACTCAAGTGACAGCTTCAAAATCTATCTTGGTGGATTGGCAGGGACTGGGAACGGTGTCTTTGAATGGCACAGAGGTCAGATGTTTAATTTCATAAGGTTCATATGATTTATACATTCTCAGGCTCTTGATTCAGAATAGACCATGTTTTCTCTGCTATTCAGGATATAAGGCTTATGTAGGGTTGCTCTCCTTTATGCAACTCGTACAATACCAAGGCACAACACTAGTGCTAAAATAGATCAACGATTATTGCTATTCTAATATTTTAATAATACTAATAATACTCTAATTCATATATTATTTGAAGCAACACTGTTAGAAAGACTTGCCTTGTCTGGCGTTCATTGGAGCCCTCTCTAGCAGGTGCTGTGAGCAGCATTGATGGGGAAAACAGCACGTGGCCCTTAGATAGCCAAAGACACTTGTGTGGCAGGAAGCACAAGGGAGAAAGAAGCAATCTGCAAGAAACTTCTCTTCTTGTGAGCAATAATGACCCTTTAAATCACTAAAATCTTTCAAGAGTTTATTTTTCTTGACTTCAAGGACAAGCTGGTAAATTTTAAGATAGCTACGCTGAGTGATTTGCTCAGGTTCATGTGGTTTCTAAAGAAGGAACTGAAGATTTCTAGGTTCCCTGTTCTGCTTTACTCGACAAAATATGACATTCCTACATTGTCATTCCTACATCACTTCATCTCCATGGGATCCTTGGTTGAACAGTCAAAAGAAGCCTAAAGTAGACTGCCTGGAATTATTATGAGAACAAGAATACTCTCCAGGACATGCTGTGAAATTAATATCTGAGAACTACGGAATCACTCCATTAATATTTGCAAATAGCAAAAATAAGTGGGGAAAGGGATTTACTTATTTTATTTTTCTTGGTGCCCTTTCATTTAATCCAATTAATCATGATCTGTGTGTTGGAAAATCTGGAAGTCCTGAGATCAAATCTACCCATCCTTATACTCCACCTCTGTAAATCTCTGTAAATGTGTGTTGTTTGTCTTTCTGTGACATAAATAAATGCAGTTTTGTTTGCTAGCACTGTCCTCCTGCAATGTGTCTATACATTAAACATTTATTCTCTTCCTTCATCCCAAACTAATAGAAACCTAGATGTCTTGGCAAAGACAAGCTATCTATATATGTATGTCCTTTTTAAAAACAAAACAAAACAAAAAAATGGAAAGATAAACTGCTTTTTTTTCTTTTTTTGCTCGCCTTTGACAAATTTGCAAAACAAAAGGCAACAGTGTAAAAGCAAACGCAGTGTAGAAGTTGCTTTCTCAAGCACCTCTCTCCTCATTATCTTCAGACTTCCCTTTGCAGATGCCTAGCTTGCCTGCTAGTGATGGAAATGGAGAATCTAGGAATCCCCAAATCCTTCCATTTATATTTTCTTGAAGACGTGCAGTCTTCAGTTAGTCTCAATCAGGTAAGTCTCTGTCATTCCTAGGTCCTTTGGAGTCTTGGTGTTGACTTCCCAGGACTTTGGAAGGGCATGCGGCTCCCAGTACGATGCTGTGTGGAATATTGTCCTGGCATGTCCATCAGACCAAGTCCTGCCTTTGTGGAATTGCGTAGTCCCTACACACCCTCCAAATATATTAACTTTGACAACACCAGCACCCAGAAAATGTCACAGGGAAGAGCTGCTGTTTTTGTTGTTTACGGAGGGCCATAGGACCTTCCTGCTATTTCAGCTCCAAGCATTTCCCTTTCCCACATGTAGTGGCAAATCCAGGGACATCTGGAAAATGTTTACACCACTCTCTAGAAAGAAAGGAAGAGAAGCTTGAGAAAAGAAAGACTTCTCAATGCCATTTCAGACCTATATTTTGTCAGAGAATCTTAAGCTTTGCTAGGCGAAGGCAAATCAGCCACACCACACCAGATTATATCCCAGCACAGAGGAATAGTCCTGGAAACCCTTATTCCTATGCATAGTGTAAGATCCAAAGTAAAAGGCAGGAAATTTCCTGCATGCTCTCAGTACTGCGATTTTTCTCTAAAGAAATTAAGTCTAAGACTAAGGAAGCTTAGCTGGACAGTGCCAGCTATGAGAGTTGACCCCATGCCAAGCAAAAGGATTCCTGCCTACATGAGGAACCGGGATGTTACTGCAAGTCCAAAGAATTAATCTAGAGTGAAATGTACCTAATATACTATTTTATATACTACCTTGCCAGAGTGGTCAGTTAACATATGAAAGAATCTACTTTCATCTGGGTTCACGCACCATCGGTGGCGGAGTTCACTCAAATGTGAAAGTGCTATCTACATAGATTTACATATAGACTGCATATTTGTTGTTATTTCATACTGCAGAATCTAAATGCTACATCTCCTGGGAATATCCACTGGACAGGCAGCTCTCTCTGGCATATTGCATGCCGGTAAGGGAGGTGGGAGAAGTGACACTCGTCTGATTTTCATGCATTCCCAGCATTGCATGCCTCATTGGAAAGGCAGCTTTGATACCTGCTCCAGACAACACGCTGTCCTTCCACCAAAGTGTCATAGGCTGCAGAAATCCTCCTCCCTCTCATAAATAAAGAGGATCCCACCATCTTTTCTAAACGGCAACCTCCCACTAAATGTGGTGGCAGTGGACAACCCAGAAGGTATTTCTCACCTTGTGCCACTCAGCGTATTTAGAATGAAGACAGTGAAGCTATTTTACTCCCTTTGATGGATTCTGACCTTAAAGCAGAAGAAGCAAATTCAAAGCTACATTCAACACAGATTTATGATTTTTTTCATGTTGAGAGGCATTTCCTACTCAGAATTTGAGAAAGTAATCCATGGCCGCAAAGTAGAATGCAATATATGAAAGGAGGATTATTCAGCAGCTGCCAATTTGACTTTTGTTTATGGAACCAATATCTTATAGGAATTACCCCAAATCCACAGAGTTCATGATTATTATTAACGGTATTAGGTGTTGCATACTGTACATTGTAGATTGCAAAAATGGCATTCTGCCAACCGGTTACGTATTGGAACACTCGTTAGAAATCAGGATTAACTCACTTTCTTGGAAAAGAACTCAGCCAAGTGAGTTTTCAGACAGCAGAATAAAAAATAAATGGATCATGTTATACAAAATGCTCCTGTTTGTCCAAGGCAAGTAGATTTTTGGATGCACGCAACTGAAAGCAAAGGAAAATATGGTTTGGGGTTCAGCCTATTTTGGGAGGAAGCCCACAAAATGCCATGAAAACATTTCACATAAGAGCAAAGCTCTAGTCTCTTCTTTCCTTATTTCTTTCTTCTAGCTACATTTATAGATTTCTTTTTCATGGAAGGAAATTAAAGATGTAGACAAAGGACTGTCTTAAAAGCCCCAGTCCCACAGCAGGCAAAGAAAGCAAAATCCCTTGTTATTGTTCTCTCCATCTCCCAAAATCTGTGCAATGTGGCTCACTACTTTAGAAAGCTGGGGTCGGTGGGACAGAAAAGCCTGCAAATGGGTAGAAATCGAGTCCACAAAAGGATATGGAAACCTTCATGCCAGAAATAAGGGTCAGCCCCACTAATGCTTCAATGTGATGATTCCTTTGGGGAGAGGACCTCCATGTCTCATGCTCAGCCAGCGCCCACCACCAGCTGCTCTCCAACAGTCAAATCAAACAGTCCTTACCATTAAACACTACAGATCTGACACAGTCTCTCCACCCCATCCCCCTGGAATTGCTCTCCTCATAAGAGTAGTCGTTGAGCCAAAAGCTGAACATCTCAGCAGAAGAGATTTAAGCCAACAAGGCAGCAACATGGTGGCTTAAACTGCAGGCTTAGAGCCTGCACAAAGCTCATTCCTGCTTAACGGATGGGCAGGAGCTCATTAAGCAGTGGGAACTTACGTAGGGGCCCTCCGTTTAGTGGCTTCTGCACTTCCAGCATCCCCCTGCCTCTGATATGTGCCCTGTCTCTCTCACCGTGGGGGGATCTTGTTTTCATATGTGTCTCTGCAAAGAGCCTGACTCTCTGCTGGTGACTCTGGTAATAAATGGTGACCTTTAGGCTGGCAGAACTGTCAGTGCAGTCACAGCTTTATTTGCATTAATGTTAAATAATGTGTAGAAAAGCAAGAGGAAGCCTGCATATTATATATATACATATTTCTTTTTTTTTTTTCCAAAAGGTTAAATTAGTATACATGGTATAGAATCTCTACGGTTTTCACAGTCTGCTACTGAGCTTGAACTTTAGTCTTTTGGTCCAATGAGAGAAAAATCAATAATATCATACTGATACACATGAAACTTTATTAAAGTAGCCATGGGCATCTCTGCAACCTTACCCTATCAAGCTGGCTTGCTAATTGGTTTGCAGCAGTGTTGCTGCCATGAAAATTATCCAGGTCTGTCTTGTGAAAATCTGGCTCTATCAGCATCAAGAACACAAACAGCCAGGGAAGCGGTCAGAGGTCGCTTCCTCGTTGTTGGGAACGGAAAATGAAGCTTGTTAACATTCTGCTGCTGCTTCTTATAGGGAGGAAAAACCACATGAGTGCTGCAGGGAGCTGTCCTCAGGAGGACTGAACAAAGATGATCAACCTTCTCCGCACTCACTTCCACTCACCCGTCAGGCTTTCATTGACGGGGAAACCTGAAAAAATCTGCCAGAAGTGTCATTTCATACCTGCCAGAAGTCTTTAGTTTGGAGTGCAGCCTTTATTTGTCCATCACAACACATCCCCTTTCCTTTATTTTCACACACTATTTTACCACTTTGCCACTGCAGTAAACCAAAGCTTAATTCAAAATCATCCCCCAAAAATAAAAATTAAAGAATGCTGGCAAAAATAAATGAAACTGCATGAAACTGCTGTAAACCTTTTGCAAGCAATGCCAGCTACGGATAAAAGAGAGGAGAGATACATAAGTTCCCCCTGCCACTGATCCAGTAAGCAGGAAAGGCTTTGGCTGGCTGCATAAGTTTGCAATTATGTCTCCAAGGCAAAAATGTGACCTGAAGGACGGTGTTGCCTGAGTGAACCTGTGCCAGCAAGAAGCTGTAGCAGACCCTAATGGGCATATCCTAATTCCTAATGCAAGCAATAGCCACAGCAGAGTAAGTTCAGTTCACGTGAACTTTCATCTATGAAGCCCGGGGAGCACAAAAGGGTCATCGGAAATCCTGGGGGGGACTTGGTCAAAAGCATGATGGAGATGTCCCTGTGGTCAAGAAAGGTTGGGCTGCCCAATCCTTCATTTATGTCCAGCTCTGAAGCCAGAAAGTGACGTGTTCTCCTGCTCATTGGCTCCCTGGGGTGGCTGCTGGCCATGAGGAAATTCTCATGGAGAAGGGAATTATTTTCCACAGGCACAACTGTTGCCTTCAAAGATCATGAGGAAGTCAGAGACCCTAATAGATATTTTATACTGAATACAAGACAGATCAATGACAGATATAAGTATATAACCATACTGTAGAGTTGCTCCTAGAGTATCAGTTTGTTTCAGAATTTTATGTAGGAATTCTGTGATTGAAAAAAATACATATATATCACTCTGAAACAATATCAGAAGGACAACCGAAGATGTTCAACCTACCTTTTTTATTCTTCTGATTGCTCAGTTCTGGAGGTGACCTGAAAAAGAAGTGAAACAATATTACCCAAGGTAATGCTAAAGAACTTAAGGAGTCAGACACAAGGTAGACTACAGGCTGTCCCTGTCTCCGAGACATTGAGGGATGAGTAGAAGTTTTCTGTTATATATTCAATTTTCCATAACTGGTAGTAACTCAAACACAGACTGCTGCCCATGGACTAAAGGGTGCCCACTGCGATTTCAAACTTGGGAGAAATAGGACATATTGCCACTCTTAGGACCAATGAACACATATTAAATCCCCTAAGAACCTTGTCATAATGATGAGGTGACCACAGATTTTTTATGTGTTTTTGGACAGAAATGGATTGCTAGTCTCCTCCTTCCACAGCAGTAGATATGAAGTTGAACTACATCTCCTATTACTTGAGTTATTCTCAAGTAACAGCTTAAACTGTCTGTAGGGCTCACGTGTGGCCTTCCTGCACCAAGACATCTAGCTCATGGTGTTAAATTGAGCTAAATGCTTGCATGCATGCAGGGCCCTGAAGACTAGCTCAGAAATGTTCGTCTGTTTTGGAGTTACTGATGAAGGTGCATAGTTTGTCACCAAAAGTGTATGGAGAAATCATTCAAGGAGTAATGTCCAAATTGCACGTTTTTTATTTACAGTTTATTACGAGCATATTTTTAATTTATATCCATCTTTCTAAGGATGCCTTCAGCTTTTCCATACTGTGATGGAAGGAAGTTAATTAGGGATCAGCCATGCAAAATCATCCAGCGTGGCCAGTCCAAAACATTGAGCTTCTAAGAGGCTGGTGGATTAGTAGATGAAAAGCAAAGAAGGTGTGAAATCTGGCTTCATGAATCAGATTTGAAAGAAATAAAGTATTTCAGTATGAAGTTTGATGTATAATCTTTTTCTTCAGTGTAGAGTGGTTGTGTCAAACTGTGATATTCTCACCTTCTCATTCTATTCACTTTTCCATTAGCCTCACCACACCAATAGATCATCTCAAATTTTCAGAAAGAAGAAGAAAAATGAATTTTCTGTTGTCATTAAAAAAGTCTGTTTTTAAGGGGAAAAGCAGATTCTTTTTCAGGTGGAACGGAGGACACTGGACAGGAAAACAAATTGATTCAGAAAGCTGTTGCACTCTATGAATAACTCAACTCTCCTCTCTCAGGTAATGATTTGCAGTAGTTTGTTATTATGCTACCAAGCTGTGCTAAAATGCCTCTTCCTGCACCTCACACACACATGCACACATTTTAAATACAATATTAAAGATACCCTCAACTAGTAAAGATCCTGTCAAAGTATGCTAATCAAATCCAGCTTTGATTTCATGCTTACTTTTCTGCTCATCCCAATTGTAAAGCTAAGCTGTAATTAATACATAAGAGGCTGGTGATTATACAGTATTAGACTGAACATATAGAGTGAACATACAGCATTAGATTGCATTTCAATAGATCAGACACTGTAAAGAAATAAGATCAACTCACAAGGTCTGGTATTAGTAGACTGCTAACTTATCTTGGCGACAATCTTGAGAACTTTCATTGATCGCCTGCTCCCAGTGACGTCTTTTGCATGTGCATGTGTGCATGCTTTTATGTGCATGTGCAGGTTAAATAGGTAATCTTGCCCTTTTAATTTTTTGGAAATTGAATTTTAATTCACACTACCCGGTGAACCATTATTATTTTTTCGGAAATGGGCCTATGGGCCTGAAAGGTCACACCTGCAGCAGAAACAGTGTGTCAAGGAAGGAGATAGGTGCTCCCTCCTTGCCTGCCTGCTCTGAGACACCCTTTTCCATTCCTTCTCCTGACTTGGAAGAAAACGGACATGGTTCAGGGTGTGGGCGGATGAACACGTAAGGAATAGATGTGTTGCCACACTGAATTTGTCTTAAGTTGTTCATGTCACAGCTGCTGAGGAAATCTCATGGGTAGCTGGATGGCTACAGTCCTTACAGGCTGTCTCCTGTGGCCTGCCACCCTGCAGATGACACGAGGGAATTTACAGGACATAAACACCTGCATGGAAGACTTTGTGCCTGGAAGGAGGACACCTTCTCACTCTCCCATGACTGCCCTTCACATCTGACAAAAATATGTCCATGCTACACCTCCTCTAGACCAGGATGAGCAAAGGGCACCCCTGGGCAGTTTGGCTCCCCCTTTTTCAACATATAGATGTTCTCATCGGAGCACAGTTTGGAAAACGGCTGGATGTGAGTGGATTTCTGCTATCTCTCCTCTGCTATGGAGGCCCTGAGAAGACAATCTCAAACTATCAAACACAAGAGCAGAACACGTAAGAGAATAGATATGGCTGAATAAATCTAGAGGAGTCCCTTCAGATGACTTGGCAAAAGACTTGTTCTTTTTTGTATCCTCTTGCCAAAAGAAAGGAAATATTTCCATCCTCTGAAATACTCAGAGCTAAAAATAAGGACATATAAGGCCAAGAAAAGTCTCTGGGATTCATCGTTCAGTTTTGTAGCATAGGAAATCACACTAATGAGACCATGAAAAATGTTTTTAAAAAAAAAAAAAAGGCTGAAATGAGGAAAAAGCGATCCCCTATGGTCCTAAACATACTTGTGGCTTGTCTGGAGCAGATTGGAACAAAACAAAACATACAAACAAACAAAGCAGAAATCAAGAAGGGAAGTCTAGACCTTCAAAGCCAGCTTGGCTCCATAAAAGTTGAATGATCCCTTCCTTGGAGCAGTGCTATGCCTCAAAACTTTTTGATTAAAAAGAGAAAAGAAGAAGAAGAAAGAAGAGGAAGACGAGGAAAGGAAGGTTCAATCACGAAGAGATCGTGATCCCGCATAGAGGCACTCGCTGCGTTTCAGTGGTGCCCTCACGGGGAGCACGGCCACTGCCGCGTCGCGCTGTGAGCGCAGGTGAAAGCCTAAATTATGCAAATGAAAAGGCCCTGCTAATACTGTTGAAATATTCCTGGAGTGTACACTTGACAACCTCAAAGTACATTTCACACCGCTAATGACTTCATCACTAACACAATTGTCACGAGTCAAGCAGTTGCCATAGCAACGCCCCAGTACAGCTGTTTACCCATATAAAGTACTGCACCTACTTAGTTACATATACAGACAGATCACTAGATTCCTAGGTCCTGAAATTGAAATAATTCAAT
Organism: Crypturellus undulatus; assembly: GCA_013389825.1. Lineage (NCBI taxonomy): Eukaryota > Metazoa > Chordata > Aves > Tinamiformes > Tinamidae > Crypturellus > Crypturellus undulatus. The sequence goes on along the minus strand of VWPW01002643.1, from coordinate 73,386 downwards.
TTTCAGTGTCTCTCTTTATGAAGCGATTCTGCCAGCTATAGGTATTAGCATATCAATGTGACTTTGACAGGGTCTGCTGCAAAAGACATATTTTGCAGGCACTTCATGTCAATTAGAGCCCTAGCTGTTTCATGGAATAATCATTCCTGCCAGATTAAGGTCAGACTGCAAGGTAATTTAATTGGTGCCATTATATCTAGGGGGAAAAATGCTCTAATAAAGTGCATGCACTGTAGCTGCCAGTGAGGATGTGCTAGGCGACATTAAAGGGATTGCCTTCCTAAAGTGTATGGGCAAACCATTTAGAGAGAGAGAAATAAGATGGAAACAACTTCAAATGCTTTGTTTCCAGCAAAATCCCAGTGTGTTTGACCAAGGGGAGAATTTTATTTCACTTGAAGTGGTGCTATTCACAAGGGAGGAAGCACTGAAGAAAAATAAATAACAGTAAGGAAGAAAAATCTCATCACATTATGTTCATCTTCTTATCTCCTGTGGAATGATAAACAGTTTAATTAAAATTTGCAAAAATCAAAACAAAGCCTCTTTTTTCTCTGGGCTCTGATGGCTGGAATAGAGCGAGACAGGCAGGAACCTCCCTGTCCTCATCACAGGGAGCTGGTCCACGAGGATTATCATTTCCTCCCATGAAAACTACGACCAACAGCTTGTTTCATGAGCAGCAGGAGTCCATCCCCTATGGATTCAAGTAGCTTATTCCTTACAGTGTCCCCTACTCATCCTTAATTCAGCTTCCACGCCCTTCCAGAGACTCCCAACATGTCTATACATGGTGACCAGACACCAGCCCACCTCTGAACCACCATGTAGTTATCAGGGTCTCCTTTCTACCTTACCACAGAAAGACACTCATTCAGGTCTCTTTCATATACACAGCTCCCTCTCCTCTCCTCTCCTCTCCTCTCCTCTCCTCTCCCTTTTCTTTTCAGTCATCCTTGAATCATTTGTGCTTTTTTTCTTTTGTCTGAAACTGGCCAAAGATTTCAGGAGACAAACACATTTCGAGACAAGCACTTTGTCCATAATTGGACAATTCGAAAATTTAGGAATTAGAACAGAATTGGACACAATTAGAAATTTAGACCATGATTTAGTCTTCTGAATTATTCCATAAGCAAGAAGATTTCATTGCTAGTCTTGTACCCACTGGTACATGTACAAGAAAAGGTATTATTTTCATCTAGGCTACAACACTGAAATAAAGTTGAGGATGTTCATAAATTATTATGACAGGTTCAAGAACTAGAGTAGAAGAGAAAACTTTAGATAGGTTCTATGTAATCCAAAGCATTTACAATATATTCGTAAGGACACTGCAAACAGTAGATTTTAAATTTTAAAATTTTTGCATATAAATAAACATGTCCCCGAACTGGATTTTCAGATGGGTGAATTCTGGCTCCTTGGAAAACTTGTTTTCATGACTTTACCATGAAACAAATTCTGTGCTTAAAGTCATGCTTATGCTCTTGTGATGTGAAAATTGATCATGATTAACTTCAGCTAACAAGTTATCTTGCTTTTAAAATGAAAAGAAGTATGATATATAACTGATTTTTTGGCAAACTGAAGCTATTTTGAAAAATTGAAGCAATGGAAGAAAATCAGATTTTGAGGCTTTTGAATTTCCCTATGAATACTTCAGAGAACTGTATTCATTATTACTATTTCCTTTTACTAGCCACTCAAGCTTACAGTGGAACTATTTAAAAAAGATATAGGAAAGAATTTTTCCTGGTATGAATATTACATTAACTGAATTAAGGTCAAGCAAAGGTAGATTATAAATGAAAATGAAAGTTTTTCCTCATTATTATTTTCCTTTAAAAATATCTCCTAGAACATTTTGGTTCAGCATCCCATCAGAATGGCAGTTGATAAGCCATAAATTATCCATTAAAAACTCCATCAGTCTCATTACAAATGTAGTCTAGCTTCCTGCATTTGGTTCATGAATGCAAGAGGTGGTATGACAGGGTAAAAAAGAGCTTCGGATTCAAGCATTCTGCTGTTGGAAGAATTTCAACACTGTTAGACAAAAAAAAAAGTGAGTCTGGTCTTTTTCTTTTCCTTTTTTTTTTTTTTTTTTGGTGATGGGGTTAGGTAGATGCTGCAGGCCCAAACCAAGGGATGTTTCAGCAAACAAAACATCTTTGTGTTTTACTGGGGGCAAAATTTTAGTAGGTCTTTAAACCAAGCCATTTAAAAGAATAAGTTAGTAACAGCAAGCCTAGATTGCTCTAGAGACTCAAGTCTGATTTAGCTATGATCGAAAAGGGCCCCCTTTGCTTCCATTCACTTTCTTCTTACCCAAAATTAACAAACAGAATGGAAGCAGCATATATCGTTAGAGGGACCTTTGTTTCCTCTTGTGGGGACACAGACTTGTAGCTGCCCTGTACATCTCCAATGGAGAGGTAGCACATTTTCCAGCCCGTCTATCAACTTCAAAGGTGCTCAATAACTCTGTAGGCTGCACCAGCCAGACCTCCAGCTGGTCTTCAGCACCACTTGAGATGTCCAAGATACTAGAGATATCCACCAGTGCTGAGACCCACAAGAAAACTGTACTTTCCTAAAGCACTAACTGGAGGCCAGATGGAAAATGCATCTCAGATGGCCTTCAGTGCCTATGAACTGGTGATTTAATTGAGATCCTGTGGTAGAGTGGGAGTTTGGATACCTAGACCACATGCAGCTGCTATTCTACAGAAAGGTTAATTCCTACAGGTGGAAAGTGTTTTGGTCCCTTGAAATGCATCCTTTTTTCCCAAAGGCATTCCAGTCAGAGACTTTTTTTGGAGCACTGATTACTCTGTGGGAGGATGAAAGAAGACATCTCTAGAAGTTGGGACCTTTGCTTGTCTAAATCTGTCGTCTTTCATCTTTCAGACAGTGGTGAATGAAAAAGAATAATCTTGAGGATAGCTTTAAGTATAATGACTGGAGGTTGGGGGAACTGGGAGAAGTCAAAGGAATTATCTGGCACATTTCAACCTGTGGGCTGTGGTCCCAAACTGGCTAATGTCTGTGCAGGGTAACACAAGGTGAGATTTCAAAATGTATCTGAAGACCCTGCCTCCACCTGCAGTTTGAGTCCCGGGGCTCAAATTCTCGCTGGTGGCAAATTTTTTTTGTGTCCATGAGGCTGCACACTTCATTACACCATGAAGAGCACAGAAAATAGTTACAGCTCTAATGACTTCCACTTGTGTTGTGTGAAATTAAGTCTTGAAAGACATACGGGTTTAAACAAATTGCTCCATCAACTCTACCAGTTCTATTCCTCTGCTATACCAAACACTATAAATGTCACAAACAACAGTTTTGATTTTAGAGACCTTCTATAAGCCGGAAAATCTACCAAGTTTGTTAATACTCTGCTAAAAACAGTTTTAATGATCTTTCCCAGCTTAACTATTAGTTATAACTAATAGTTATAACTTCACTCTTTTGTTATATTTTGATGACCATCAAGTGCTTCAGTGGCCCTAGCACAGATTTACATCAGCCAACGGGTGTCAACAATTTCCATTCCTTGGTGTCCAAAAGTGAACTGGGAAGATGTGGAAGAAAATAAGATAAGGCTTAGAAAAAGCGTAGCACAAGGCTGGATACTAACATTAGCAGTAGTTCTTCCTTACAAATAAGATCAGAATCTGAGTTGAAAATGGTAAAAAAAAAATCCCGTTAATTACCCAAGAGACCTGAGTCTGTATCAGTGAGGCAGGAACATTTCCCACTGAAATCAATAAAAGGGCTTATTTGAGCGATGAGGTAAACAAGGCCAGTTGCCACTCTATCCTGTATGTGTCTGCTAGGATGTGTGTGCCTTTGTGTTAATATTCCTCTGTGGTTTTGGGGTGTTTTTGTTTCCCCCTGAGAAAGGACAAGGATCTTCACACAGCACCATGCAAGCTCTGTTATACGATGATGATTCACCCCCAGGAGATAGCACGGGATTGGAAATGATGAAGAGGGTATGCCGAGTTAACGAACACAATGCATGCATTATAATGGGCCTGCAAGTTTCAAAATAGATACCTGGGGAAAAAAAAAATGATAGATGCATGTTGATTTATTGAACAGGTTGTCCAGCCTATGTGTAAAATCATTATGACAGCAGAGAACATCACGGCATCCTGCAGCTATCCCTTGGCCTGCTCATCACCCACTGGGAAATGCACCATCCTTATTCATTACTGTCTCCGCTTTCCAGAGATATACATTTGCAAGTTGTCTTGCTTTTGCAAAAAAATAAAATAAAACAACAACAACAAAAAAAGGCATAAAATCCTTTGTCAGGTTTATTCCCTTGAATATAGCTTAATATATTCTTCCTTTGCATGTGCTGAGAGCTGTTTTCTCTCCTATATGCATCATAGCAGCTGTGTGCAAGGTTTCAAAACTGGAAGTCAGGAATGTATCTTTTTCTGATAATGGGTTTCTTTACTGGCTAAATAAGAATGCTTCAGGCTGTAAACACAGAGCAGCCAGAAAGGATGCCTGCTGCTTAAAGGCCATATGAAGCCTTCTCGTGGTGAAACTCATCTGATTTGCTTCACCTGTCGAAGAGAAAGCTAATGGCAATTAAACAGTCAGTCTTCAGCATCACAGGGGTCTCTCCACATCTCCTAAGAGGTTTTCTGAATGTGCTCTCATTCAAAACAAGAATAAAAAAAAGAAAGTGGCTTTCGGCCAGATGGAAATGTATTTTGGAAATGTCTGTTTATGACAATATTTTCCCTGTTTTCATCAACTTTCATCATCTGTTTAGTTTATTTGTTGTCTAAAAACCTTTGAAAGAGAATGTTTTCATGAATGTGAAAGCTTTCCATCCCTTGTTTTGCTTATCTTTCAGTAGGAAATAAAAGTGTAGTTTCTCCTGTGATCTAGATGCTATCCTGTCATTGAATGGTTTGCCATGCTTTCTAAAGACTCTGGGAACTAAATTCCTGTCACAAGGAATGAAAGAGGAAGGGATCATTGCTGAAAGAGATAAAGAAGACAGAAAGGAGACTCAGTACTCTGTATATAGATATATATATTTACACACACACATATATATATATAAAGGCAGAAAATCAATCTGTTTGCCCATCATTACCTCCCAGATCTTCAGCCTGTCATTTCCCAGGTTCTTGTGTGCTCAGATACGACATGAGTGGTCTTCCTAGAACATGTGTGTGCACATATAACCCCTCCAAATTCAGTTTTCTTCCTCCCAGACCCAGCAGATTTGTGAGCCTTGCTGGAAGGTGCAATAGGGTCCAAAGAGTAATAGCAAAGAGAAGCAGAAGTCGTGGCGCTGCTGCAGTTTATTTGCATGCTGATGCAAGAGCTTACTATTACCCCAAGGATCACAGCCAAAGTGATGTTCTCAGTGTAACCTAATGGTGCTTGCAAAGACACTCATGAAATTTGTCATAGGGTAGGCAATTTTCTGCTGGAGGTTTTGCATCTAGTTTGCTCATTTAGTATCAAGCCACCTACACAGACTTCTACTATGTCTATAGGGAGGCAGGTAAAAAACATGGAGTATGCTTATCTTGTTTTACATTTCCCAGTCTCTTCAATCTGTTTTAAAGTTATGAAGAGCTTTTTAAAAATAACTTCTATAAAATGCATGAATTCTTGTCTTCTCTAGTTAGCCTACGTGGTATATTTATATTTCTGTAGCTATTTATACTGTGCTCTATATGATACTGTCTAAATACTAATAGGAAAGACAAGGCATTTTTTCTCCAGGAGCTCTGGCAAGTCTCTGAGGGCAAATTCCCCATTTTCCCTGCCATCCCCAATGGATGTGCATGGAGTTTTAGAGGGAATGCACAGGGAGATGCTGTTTCTTGTCCTAGACACAGCAAGCACACAAGCTGGGAAGCAGATAACTTGTGCATCTTCCAGTAATGTAATTAAGAGAAAATAAAAAGGAGAAAAGAACTGTCAAAGGCTAAGGATGCTTCAGGAGATTTTCACAAGCAGTAAAACTCCTCATTCTTTGCTGCTCTGTATTTCACTTTGGAGATGGATTTGATAACCACTACAGTGGATGAGAGGAACTAAAGTCAGAAAGGTAAAAAGAAAGAATAGAAAATGACTAACATACATCTGTTTTTTTAAATTCTCTTGATTGTCATCAAATTGTAATATTGCTTATAACTGCAAAAATAGGAGCAAATGCAGTGTCTAGTGTTCCTGAATTATTAAGTCAGCAAAGGAATACCTTATTATTTAGTTTTCTACTGAATTAAGATTTATCTGGGGAACTGCAATTCCAATTTTGCAGATCTGTAGCTTTCAGTCAAAAATTTTTTTATCTAGGTGCTTCCTCCGAACAGTTACATCAAAATAAGCCTGTGTATTATGCACACACACCACACACGCACCAATACAAACCCAGACTCTGAAGAGGGTTTTATCTGTCAGGAATGTCATCCTAGTCCACAACTCACCATGTATGCAAGAGGGAAAAGGAGGGAGGAATACCTGCTAAGTATTCACAACGTATGTTCAGATAGCAGCAGCAACGCTTCAGTTTGAAAGAATATTGGAGTAAGATTCTGCAGTGTGTCCAAATTCCTCTGTACTGCTTGGCTAGTATTTAAAAAACAAAAAAGGTAGGAAAAAAAAAGATTCTATGCTGTGTTTCAATAGATGACATTTTATCATGATAACATGCAAACTTATGGAGCAAGAAAATAAGTTAACATGTCAAGCAGAGGGAGAGCCAAGTAATGAACCATATGCTGAGATCCCAGTTAAAACGAATGCATATGAGTGCAGCAGGCATACATAAGAAGACCAAATTGGATGCATAGGGTATGCACTCATGGATACATTTAGAAAAATGGCTTGGAATTAAACACCGATAGTGCCCAGGAGTGACTGATGTATTAAATGTAGATAGATGCTACAAGGACAAGTTGGGGAGGGGAAACCACAGATTGGGAAAGCAGCTCCTGCAGGCTTATAACAGGCAGAAAAGAGGGTATTTACACTGGCATTTTGGAGAAAAATAGTAATGTAACATTGCTGATGCTCTAGAGATAGTTTCAGAGGTTAAGTAAGGGATTGCATTATTTTGTCCTTGAAAAGAAATCTTAAGAATTCCCATTTGGGCATGTCTGTAGAGTATAAATATAAACATTTAAATTGAAAACTTTTTAGAAAGGTCCATCATTTCCAGAATTTCTTTCTTCTTTTGTCTTTTTTTTTTCTTTTTTCTTTTTCTTTTTTCTTTTTCTTTTTTCCTTTTTCTTTTTTATTTTCTTTTTTTCAAGTGAGAGTGGTTTGGTTTGGTTTGATTTGATTTGTTTGTCTAGCCTTTGTGGATGGAAAGGAAAGCATGATGTATTGTATAAACAATCTGTAGGGCTTTTTTTTTCTTTTTCCTGAAGGTGGATTAAGCCAGATAGTTTTAGAAATTTATCTAATCTTGCCTTAAACACTCCAAGTAAGGAGGAAGCCTCCATGTCTGCTGACAAGCTGATCCAATATATAGCAACAGCTACTAGTAGAAAATCTCATTGAACTAGGTCTCATTTCAAGTTTGATTTTCTCGCAGTTTTAGCTGTTGGACATACTTATACTTTTGTCTGAAAAATCAAAATATCCTTTTAAGCCTATGTCAGTAGCCATGCAGCAATAATCACATTGAACTTTTTCTTTCAAAACAATAACTGATAATACTTGTGTCCCATCTGTAAGAGCCATTTTTACTTAGACCATTTTATCTGAAGCAACCACAAGTAATTCTGTAGCTTTTCTATTAATACTGAGAAATGGAGTTGAATGCCTACATTTTTTGAATTAGTACATTTGTTAGAAAAATAAATAAATAAATATAGTTCCAGAGGGATGGGAGTTATTCATGAAGTGTGGTCAAAATCAGTTTAAATCATTGCGGCCACAAGAGCTGAAAGAACATTTGGAGCTATCAAATATTTTGTGTTGACATCTTCTGAAGAAATGATTGCTATTTTTGTTTCCAAGTATCATTTTGTTTGTAAATTCAAAAACATTTGTTATTACTATAATTATAGTACAGTGACAATATTACATCTCCCCCACCAATATTTCCTTTTTGGTATTTTCAAGGGCCATATTTTTTTGGAATAGTATACCAAAAGGCCACAAGTTACCACCTTGCTTTTTCTACTTTGAAACCTAATCTTCTGTTGCTTTTATTTTCAAGTGTGCAGCGTCTGCTATCCCATACATTTGATTTGGTGGCTTGTGTTTGTGGATGTCGCATTTTCTGCCTGGCACATGAACCCATTACTGGATTTTGAGCCTTTAGTCAAACCTCAAACCCAGTAACTACAGCAATCATTACTGGCCATCTAAAAACCATTGTGGTCTCTTCCTATTTTACTTGCAAAGATTTATATCATTGAAAAAAAATGCTGAAGAGAGCTGGATTAAGACCCAGCCCTTTGGAGACTGCATTAGTAGCAACCCAGCTCATCGATTTCTCCCCATTAAAAACTCCATTCGGAGACCTGTCAGACAGGCAGTTCTAATCCATCTAATGCGTGCCCTGCTAATTCCATATAATGTAGGTTTTTTAATCTAAATGTCATGTGGTACTAAATCAAATTCACTGGAGAAATCCAAGTATATTATGTCAACACCATTGTCTTTATCAAACGGGCCTGTAACGTTGTCAAAAAATATATAACACATTTGTTTGACAAGACCTGCTTTCCATGCAAACATGTTGACTATCATTAATTCTATTTCTGGTCTCTAATTCTTTGTTGACAGAGTCCTGAATTAACCGTTCCATTAGCTGGACCAGACTGACATTTGCAGTGTACTGAGTCACCCCTTTTGCTTCTTTCAAATGTTGGAATTTTACTGACAGCCCACCAATCTGCATGAAATCCCCTCAACTTTTAAAAAATTGTTAAAATCTGCTTTGGAAGATAGGCAGCTAGTTCCTTACAGCTTTCAGGGCCTAAGTTGTTCAAGCCTAGTTATTTAACAGTAACGTTATTTTTTCTGCTATAACAGATGTTCTATTCCAATTACTGCTTTTTCTCTGAACATACCTCTTCTGCTTCACATCACATAAAGGACAGAATATATTTTACTATATATTTTTATGCTTAAAGTGTATTTTAATACATACTAGAAAATGCCTTCTTCCACTTCTATATGTGCATTTAGTAATGAATAGCAGCGTTCAAGCTTTTTGGTTCTTAATACATCTTATAATTACATTTTTATTGTTTTTAACCCAGCTGATCATTTGCATTTCATTGATTCTTTTATTTCACCCTATTGGTAAAAATTACTGTAAAATATATGCCTTGCATTCCTAGAAGCTAACTTCCCCAATCTATGTTGATATTTTTGCAGATATCCTCTTGCTTCTTTCACAACTCCCTTAGCACTTACGTCAGACATAATTTAGATTTTCACCTGAAAAGGAAAACTGCTTTTCAAGATAGATGGCTTTCATGAAAAGATCTTTACCAAAGAAGATTTTCCTCCCTAAAACCTCACTATGCTTAAGAAAGATCGCCCATGTCAAGCCTCTTTTGCAAACAGCAATATCCTCAAAGAAGAAGTTTCCTCTTTTCCTATGATCAGTGAGGTGGAGAGTAGTTTACCTTCCTTTTCTTCTGATTTGCAGCTGCAGCTGCTAAACTCTGTTGCTTGCTCGTCAAATGGGAGCCATTAGATTGGAAATGGATGTTTACCTTTTAACTGACAATGAATATACAGATTTCTCAGGTAATTGTCTCCACTCTCACTGTACCCCAAGACCTCATGATTATTTTTCCTAGAAGTTCAGGGAGAAAAGTAAATAACATCTCCATTTACACTCACATGAAGCATTAAGTCTCCAGAGAACAGAGCAGAGTATTAAACGTGCATGTCCAAGTATTTCAGTCGCTTCATCATAACTTATTAATAAAGCTTTTTAATTCCCTCCAATAATTTGGATTTTGCTATTACTCTTAATACCACTACTGAACTCAGGAGGTTTTTCTGAGTGCGGGAACACAAAAACTGATGCTGTCTTGGTCACAGCTCACATACTTAACAGGAAATAGATGTCAGGGGCCAATTTACACATTATTTTTTGAATTCTTGAGGCAGGGAAAATTTGTTCCTATGCCAGTAATTTGTGTTCAACCCAATATGCTCAAGTCTGCACAGCTAATTAAGAAAAATATGTTTACCATTTTTATACAATTAATTCTGGAAATAATTGTGTAAAGGAAAGGGCCTCTCTTCCAAGGAGGCAAAGTGAAGTAAAGTCAAGATTCCGTTAGCTGCAGTAATCTGGTGTCAGGATACATCAGATAACGGAAAGATGCCCAAAATATTTCAGGTCTCTATATTTGTATCTCTTATCCTGAACCAGGCCGAGTCTTGTATACTCCCAATGCCCTCATTTTCAAGGGAAATTGTAAACTAGATTGAAGTGCTATGTGATCATAGGACCATCTTGCTGTGACTTCTCTCCTGTAGCTGGAAGTGTCCCACCACAAGGATGATGTGCTTGCCCTGTGCCATGGTAACAGAAAGATGACTTAAAAATATTTTCCTCTTACTTGTTATTACGGAGAAATGGATGCTTGTGCCTTTGAAATATTTTCGTTCCTGTTTCTTTTTTAACACATCACTCTCTCCTGATCTTAATCCATGGAATTTACAAATGAGAAACAGGACAATGTAGGTTGTAATTGGGAAAGAAGATAACTCACATTATCCCCTTAGTGAAAATATGCTTCTTGATACTTTAGGCAACTTAGGGAGAGTTTGGATTGTATAGAGCATGGTGAAGAAGTAAGTCCTGAGATGCCAAAGCCCTGAGGGGTGAGATGGGTATTTCCTCTTCTAGCAGGACAGAAAATAAACCAGAAAGGCTGAAGGTGACTATGGGCAAACCGATACCCAGGCACATAGAAGGGATGGGCTTTGACTGCTGTAAGCCTGACTCCCAAGGTCTGTGATCTCACAACAGAGGAGTAATTCTTTGGCCTTCTGTAGAGTTCATTCTGAATCCAAACTTTTGCGAGATCTTTTATACTCATGGTTGGTCACAAGTGCCATTTTTATCTTCTGTCCTTTTACAAAGATCTGTCCAGGATGCACATTTACAACGAGTATAGAAATTATAAATCCACTCAATAAGACATATTTTGAACAGCAGTTCATGAGTGCCTTCAATTACCTTTATATTTCTTTCTACATTGGCACTATATCTATAAAACAGGTGGAAGTGCCCAGAACCTGGTTAGAGAGAACGGAATTCTGAGATATGTTCCTGTGTTCCTCCTATTTTCATTCTCCTTTTCCTACTGTTATCAGCAAACTCCTTTCCAGTCCATTGCTGTAGATTACTTCTATTTATTCTTTTGTTCCTGATTCCAAGAATACATCTTCAGAGGCAATTCAAGCTTCAATGCATGGCAATTACTAAAGAAATAAAACATTATTACCCTCATCTTCAAGCATTTTAATCACATTCTTCTTGGCTTTTCTATTTTCAATATCTAAAATACAGCACACCTTTGGTGCCCTTAAGAAGTACTTGTTACATTACTGGGTGCATTATTCCTTAGAAGAAGAAGGGGAAAAATATCATCTTTCAATTTATGAATCATTCTTATCTTTACTCTTCACCTTTAGTTCTCTTTGTGCTTTGTCCTCTTATAATCTTCTAAATTATTTCTGGCCAAATATAATGTCACCGAGTTGGAACATGTGATTTTGTCACTGCTTTTATCATCATTTTACCTCTGTCATCTTTTGGCAGTGCAGACCTACTGCTTTTGGCTGTGATTATTTTATTCTTCAGAAACCTTATTTTCTCACCTGCTTTATTTTATTTTGCCATATGCTATTGCTTTGGCTAAAATCCATTCCTGGACTGAGGTAGCTGAGGTATATCAGCTCATCCCAGAGATTCAGAGCTTCTTGGCTATGTTTTCCTCAAGAGAGGTATTGCAGGAACACATCCAAAGGACACCATTCCCAAGGGATCCTCCTATCTTCCCCCAAAAGGAATAAGGCTGAGTGCTGAGTGTCATGGTGCTTGTAGAAATAAATAGCAGAGTATTATAATGTGCAAAGAAGACAAAGAGCTATTGATGGATCGAGGACTAAATATCTCTTCCTAATGGGTCTGTACAGAATCAGTTATAGATGGAATTTATATGATGCTTTATGGCAGGGGAAGAACAGTAACTTTCTCTGGTTAAGGGAAGCAATGAACTTGCGAGCATCCCTTCTGCTAAGTGTAGCAGCACCAGTGGCATTTGAGGCAATTGCATAGGTTATTTTAAACATGATTTTTTCAGGTTATTGAATATCATGCAGCTTTTAGCACTGTCCAAGTATTTAGCCTGCCCCCAGTAGCCAAGCTGAAATATGATCAGACCTTTATAGTGATGGACCTAGTAATGCAGAGCAGATCTACCATTCTGGAGGTGTAAATATTGTCAAATGAACTCGAAAATACCTGGAAACATAAGATTATGAGCTGAGAAAAGAGGCTGGGGCAAACACGGTCCCCCTCGCAGCCTGGGTGGGCCAGCAGGAGTGGTCATAGCACCTGAGGAGCCTCTCCAAGAAGCTGATGTGATGCAGCTCCCCATTCTGCAGCACGGATAAAAAGCACCCACTGAGACTTCCCCAGCAGTCCCTGTTTGGTGTTTTGTACACCAAAACAAGGAGGGATCACATGCTGGGCAACATCCTGTATTTCTACAGTGATTTTTTCCACTTTGGAGACCCCTCCTAGAAGCTAAACAGAAGCACATGGCTAGCAGATTCCAGCTCTAGGAGCCACAAGGATCTCCCCACAGATGCACCATCACCTCCACCATCTATTTCCTCGTGAGGAGATAAGGTTTCTTCACGTGGCCTGGAGCTACGTTGACTCCTAAGTGAGTCTTCCCAAAGAGGCAGCCCAAGGGCACGTTAAACAACTCTTCTGCTCTGTTGTTTCTGGTTTCCTGCTGTTCCTGTTGCTGCTGTAGAAATCTGGAGATAAATTTGAAGTCTGACATGGACACTATTCTGAAACCTGAATTTGCTGAAGGCAGGGTGCAAGCACAGTGTTTTGGAGCATTTGGTACAATATATATCTTTACCCAACACTGAAATTTCAGTTTACTGAAATCAGATATAATAAAGACTGGCATCAGAGCTGTATCACATCTTGCTGTGCTGCTGACTTTGATCACAGATAGAGGCTATCCATAAATTTCCAGTAGATTAAAGCTATTCATTAGAACCCATAAATTGTATTCTATGGAGCTCCTAATGTGCATCAGACTTTGTAACTTTATTTCACAGGAGACAACTCCCCAACGGGAGTGCTGGAAAGTTCCATTGCAAGGAAGGACAATCCTCATTTCAGATAGGAAACCGAGGCACAAAGACACTAAAGCCAACTGGAAGCAGCCTCCTATATGCCTTTGATGATCCCAATCCAATCGACTTGCCAAAGAACATTAAATCCATGCCAGGATGTGGAACAAGTGCACTGCAAAGCATTTTCCTTTTTTCTCTGGTCTGATTTCAAATATATGTTTTAAAAGGTTTTTTTTGGCAGTCTGCAGGTGGAGGATAAGCTAAAATTGAGAATCCTGGATGAGCAAAGGGATAGGAATAAAATAAACGAGGAGAGCACTGAGAAAAATGAAGTGAGTTGGAACAAACTTTCCTCAGATCTTAGGAATGTGTTCATCTTTGGTAAACAAGGAGTGAAAGAAATTACCTTATAGCTCTGTTTAATCATTCTGTAAGACGAAAAATCAGTGTTTTGGAATTTACTGGATTTCCAGTGCATTTTGACATGTTTTCTTTGATTTCAACAAATGCTTTTTCCAAGGACTGATCTGCAGAGTGATGCAACACTCAGGAAAGAAGGAAGCTAGAAAGCTGGCTGGGAAACCACCTTCAGACCTATGCCTTAGCTTCACATGTAGGTTCCTACCTTTCATTGTAAGTGCTTTGCGACCAGAAGATACCACAGACCTTAGTATATGTTATTGCTACCAGGAGAGTAGGTGAAGAATGGTCATGTCTGGAAGATATATACATGTACTCCTATATACATAAAGCATGTGCCATACATACAGATGTAGATATACAGTAACACTGAGAGGCAAACTCAGCTGGAAACTGGTAGTTTGGAAATATCAAGTCACTACAAATTCTGCCTCAGTAAATGCAAAGAGAAAGGTGGATGGGGGACTGCCCATGAATTACATATGTTGTTAGTGATGCTGTTGCAGGAATTTTACATATATATATACAAACACATTTTTGGATATTTATAAATTATAGAATAGATATTTTTATTATAAATTACAGATGATATATATGAACAGATACAGTATATGTACATATATCATATATATGTAATATACATATATGTAGGAATATATATAATGTGCATATACACTTTATATATATATATATATAATGTATATATGTACGTACATGTGTCCATAAGTATGTGTGGGTATATGTATGGTTAGAAACACAAGTATTTTTAAAGTTCTCAGAGAAAGGGAGCCTCAAAACTGAGCAACATCCTGCATGAAAATTAAACAACCATTCCACGACCCACCAAATTTCACTGCAGAAGACAAATTTGTGACCCCGAACAGAGAAGCTGCTGCTACAGAATGCCCAGAGAAGAGGCAAGCACTAAAAATAGCACTGGTGAAAAACATGAACCATGGACGTTTGAGGAAACCAGCTCCATGTAAACTGACCATTGGTCCAGGCACACTGATAAATTAATACCCAAGTCTGGACACCCTGAAGTTTTGCAGCATGTACCAAGATGCTCGCAGCATGGGTCTGGTCCCGTTCAGATTTCCATGCACAAGAGCCCCTGACAGTGACTTTATCCCAGATTTACACCAGCAGTGCCAATGTGGGGAGAGTGCTGGCTGTCAGCAAAGCCTTGCTCAGCACTATTTACTGTGGAAACAAGGCAGGACGGTGTGGATAAGGCATCTCTGGGAGTACAGCCCTCTCTTGGAGAGCAGCTAAGGAAAAACACCACCTAATTAAAAAAAAATAATAATAATAAAGTGAAGAAGATAACCAAGGCTTATGCACCAATGCATGTGCAGGAGCAGGAGTATTGCTGGGAGAGGGGGATTGGGGCGAGCGGAGACCATTTGCTCCCATTTCGAGCATTACTAATGCATAACGACCCTGCCAGCGCGGCCCCGCACAGCTGGAATTAATCGGAGGGAATGTGTGTTGCTGCACAGACAAGCGCAGAAAACTTTCCCTGTGCGAAGGCAGCGTGAAGCCCTGCCCTGTGGCTTGGAAGCACTTCATCAGCCCCTGACAGCACAGACGTCTTCTTCAGGCCGTCGGCAATGGGGGAACACGCTCCACCCTGCTCCAGCAAAAGCCCAGGAGGGACCTTTTGTTTTATTTTCTGATATTTTGCACACTGCAACTCTGTCTCCCTACCCTGTGTGTTGTGTTTTTTTTTTTCTCTTAATTATCCAGTTGGTTTTGTTCTTCTTGCATTATTGCCCAGAAACCAAATGAAAACTGCCATGGGTTATTTACCGTGAGCAGCTATCCAGCCAAAAACAGCTGCTCCATTTATCCAGGCACCCTTCTGCTTCCTGATTTCTTCGCTGTCATAATAAGCTGCTTTATTTAAAAAAAAAAAAAAAAAAAAAAGCGCTCATGAGGGTAGCATAGAACTGCATGAAACCTCTGATTTTGCATCAGTAACTGATTTACCCCCAAGATTTTGACTTGTCCGGATGACCTGTCCACCTTTGGCCATCTAGCAGAAAATCAGAAATTCCTACACAAAGTAGTCGTAAAGAACTGAGGACAATGAGATATGTGTTGAAAAAGAGGTTTTTTTTTTTTTTTTAGTGCAAAAAGTGAGACAAAATATTTCTTTTTTTTTTCCTGAAAAGAAAAATATTACTTCAAGGTAGAAGTAATACTTTTAATACTTTTAAATGAAATCAAAAATACAGTGGCTCGCACACATATCTGCACGTAAACACACAGACAGCTTTAGCTTGCAAACATTGATTGAATGTTCATTTCACCCCTAATTATCTTCCTAATAGCTATCGAAACTCTCACATACTCGCCAAATTGGAAATAAGTTCTATGCACCACTTCCATTTACAGCAGGAATTATGGCTTTATTGCCATTATTTACTTTCTGCAGCTAAAATATATGCTTGGCCTGGAATTACCCCACTACAGGAACTAGTAAGTCCACCAGAGTTTGTAAAACAATTTTCTCTCTTGGCTCTTTGACTTCATCCCTTAAATACTGCTGCTGCCTTTAAATCCCTCTTCCTCCCCCGACTTTCACCAGGGGAAGCTTCTTATCAGAGAAAAGAGGAAAGAGAGAAAGGAAAGAGGTGGGGAAAAGGGGGAAAGAGAGCACTTTAGTAGCTTGAGCATTTTTTTTTTTCAGTTTTCTGCGGAACTCTCTTTTTAAAGTTTTTTCTTGAGCTCTTGGCCTGCTCCTTTGATCCCCAGGCTACAAACCAAAGATTTCCCAAGTCTATGGAGACTCCTTCATGTGGCATCTCCAAAAAACCTGCTCCTATTTGTCTGGCTTGGGATGGTGTCACAACTATTGCAAAGGCAAAAGGACCACAAGATGATCAAATTGAAGGCTGTCTCTGGATTTCTTAGAGTTTGAGTATTTTCTACCTCTGAGGTCACAATTTTAATTTATACTATGCTTTTTTTTGATAAGTTAAACAGAGTGCCTGCATGCCTTAAGTGTCTGACTAGAAGGCATTTTTGCTAGTTCTTAAATGACTGCAATTGTAATTTCTGAACATGAAATTTAAGACATAGGTATCCGATATGGGTTTGGGATTACAGTGTTGCATAAATCATGAGCTAATGGAGAAGAATATCTACATTTCTCTTCTCATGCAGGAAACCCAGGAATGCTGCAGGAACACTGATCACTTGATTGGATGGACACCTATGGCCTCTCTAAGAGCTGCTGCTGCATGTCTTCTTTCTTATACTGCTTCTGAATGATGCTTCTGTAAATAGCAACAGGGTTTTAAAAGCTATGGGCTAGAGAGTAATGATTAATAACACTAATTAATAAAGGTTATATTTGTATGTAATTTTTAAACAGAAGTCTCCAAATAGGAATGCAGATGAGGAGATTTTAAAGGACTTTAGCCAAAAGTTGCATCATGGGCTTAAAGCTTTGCAGGTTTTCACTGTCAGAAGCATGCTCCAGACTTCCAGGAATGTTTTCAGCACTACTAGTCATCTTGCTAAACCTCATGCTGATCTCTTCTTGCCCCCAAAATAGCATAGCATATCACATCTTTTCTTGGGAATATGAGACTGACTTTCAGGGATGCCTGGAAGCATTTTTATTTGCTTCGTTATTTTCAGACTCTTAGGTTTTATGTTTCCATGATTATATTTGCAACACCAGCAGATAAAACTCACTTTATTTAAAAATCATCCACAGATTTACAGGCTTGTGTGCAAAAGAAAGAGCTAGTAGAGAGAGATGAAATACATCCATGTGTAAGGTGAACCATGGCTACTAAGTTAATAAAAATACATACAATAATTCAAATCAGCAGATCAAGAAAAAATATATGATTTAGGACTGGAAGAGGAGAATATATTCTCTTTTTATAAAGGTCATATGCTATTTCCTCAGTATTCAAAACTGACTCTTTTGAACTACTTTACCATCAGCACCCCCTTAGCTATCCTTTCTCTTTGGCTATATATCCATCAGTAGGATAACACTACAGCAGGCATAAAAGTTTCTTTGGATTTGTCCTAGATATACTTTGGAAAATCAGCTATTGCGTTACTGCTCTACTATGCTGCTTCTTTCTTTTCCTTGGGGCAGGGGCTGTAGCAGCCCTACTGATACTCACAAGTGCTCTGAGATAAACCACACAACCACCAGATAGAAATCAAAGCTATTCTCTACAATTGCACATCTGTTTGCAATGGTTTCTTTCCTTTATCTGCCTCCTTTGACATCTTCCCATCAGTTGGTTCATCCCCAAAGCACAGAAAGCTAGTTTGGTGGGAAACATATTGATTTAATTTCTTACCTGTGAAATCAAAGCTTATAATGAATCAGTCTGTGAGCAGTGCTCCCTGACAAATAACATCTCTGCCAAATGCAAGATCAGCCAGAAATCAAATTTCTAGGTGTTACTGTTTATTAAGAAAAATCATCAGATCATTTTTATTCCCGAAAGAGTCTATAAAGCCTCGGTTTGATTTCTGTTTAATAAAAATAAGGTGGTGGGGGGCAGGGGAAATAATTCAAGTCTCCTAATGCTATTTGTGCTTACTGACTTTGAACAGAATTGATTTCATATTATGGATTTCCATCTTTGCTGTTCACTTGATACAATACATTAGGAAACAAACACTGAGTAGTAATTTAGCCATACTGTTGAGCTTATACTTTATAGGCAAGTGGCCATATAGTGTTTCATCACCTAGTTTAAAAAAAAAAAAAAACATTTTTATGATTAAATTGTAATCATTTTGCCCTGATCATACTCAAATACCCCAAATCAAGTACCATCTTTTCATATATACATATGAGATTTGTACTATCACTGTTACTATCTCTCCTAACTTTTTTGCAATATTTAATCATCTTCTAATCTGAAACCTTCACTAAAGAATGTGGAAGAATTATGCTCCCTGCTTTTACCAATAGTAAACAAAACCTGAAACAGGATACAGCCCAAAGCCCAGAACCTCAGGACAATCTGGCTAGCTAAATCCCTTGGATTTCTATAGGTGTTAGGCACAAAGTAGAGTTGAGAAGTTGAGCCTAAGTGATTTATGCAGTCTCACTGGAAAATAATGGACGTGAAGTAACTGCACTGTAGTCACTGCAGGTCTACAACAGTTTCCTAACCTTTGGATGATCCTTTTCCTGACCATTGAATAATCCTTTTCTCCAAGGACCAAACTCAGAATGGGAGGAAGTTGTTGGTGGTTATTTTTTTGTTTGCTTTGTTAATGCAGAACTATCATATAACAGTGGTTTGAAAGCTCAGAGACATAAAAAGCAAAAAACAAATATTTTAAGATTCTATTTTAAAGACCTCCTTTTAATATGGAAAAAGAGATGCCTGGGGATGGTTATGCCTGAAGTCAACAGCAGGTGCTGGTATTTCCCGACTTGGGAGTTACTCCAGACCTGTCTCCTGTGCTATTAAGTGTGTCCTAACATTAATCTACAACACTGAGGGACAATATATACACTTCCATTTACTGCATGCATAATTGCATTATTTTCATCTGGATGTCCTTTAGACATGGACTGGATAGGGACTGGAAATCTTGGCTAAAGGGTCTAAAGGGCCTCACATCCTTTACAGAAGGGCTACTTCTTCTATGACTTTTACCAGCAATATGAGAATTAGCTGGTGGTTAAAGCCTAGGCTAAGGGATGCTCTGCAGTCATGTACATTGGATAGATTCCTTCTCATACTGCTCATTTCTCTGTAATTTTTATTAATGGCAGAATACTTATTCATTCACATTGGCTAAATTTTGTCTATGATGTGCTTAACTTTCTGAACTCTCTGTAGTCCCACTGACTTCAGCATAGCTACCCCCAGTGCACAAAATTAAGTGCAGACATAAATCATTGCAGGACTGAGCCTGGAAATACCACTTGGCGAATAGTTTCTCTTCAGGAAAGCATTTATTTCCCGCAGGCACATTTTCAGCTTAAAGTTTTCACATTTTTGTGCTATACTTGGTGAGTCAGACAGAGAACATAGGTGAAGGTTAACTGGAAATGCCCCAAATACCAGTACTAAATATTATATTTTAATTTGGGGGAGCTAGATTTACAGAGGAATTTAGATGTCATCTGCAGTGGCTAAGAAAGGAGTATCAAAGAAATTTGTACTTCACAGCCCAAATGAACAGAGTGATCACCTGGAAAGAAGGAAATTGGAGTTTAAATTTCCTCTTTGCTTCAGAGTAGGAACTTGAATGTAAGTCTCCAACACCTTCAGAAAATTGTGTCTTAAACAAAAGTCTATAGAGTTTGAAAAGATTCTGTGACCCCAATCTCCTAGTGATTTTAGTGCTCACTTCCAAATGTTAAATCTGTGTTAAAATGACATTTTTAATTAAAAAGATTGTATTTACAGAGTGATCAAAAGTAATTTTATGTCATTTTACAGAATTATATTTTGTTCACAACTAAAGTGAAACAAGACCTTATACTCAAAGATCTACACATGACAAGTGTTTCACAAGAAGAATTTTCAGGCCCTTCCAAAGTCTAAATATTAAATATTTATTATCGGTCTATAAAATTTTACATTTATTGCTTTCTTGTTTTACCAGTACTCAAGGGTCTGGGAAGATACTCCCCACCAAACTTTTTTTTCATAATGCCCCCGACTTTAAACCTCTTCTGCCTATTTGCCCATATATTGCCAAAGTCACATCAAAACTGTTGCACAAACTCCTACTGAGTCTCATTGACTGTGGTCAAAGAATTTCAATCTTCCTTTCAGGAAAATGACAGAAGAAATCGTCAAAACTCCCAAGAATGTAAGAATTGCTAAAACCACTGTAGTTACCAGGACTATATTGGGTCAGATTGCTCTTGCTGAATTTCAACTTCCTTTCTGCATGTACATGTGGTTTGCAGGGCATCATTTCATACTGCTAGCATAACACAAATAAATGAACCAATGAATAAATAATAGCAATCGATAGAAACAAACATGGGGTCAACTGGCCTCTTCCCCGTTGTCCTCACAGAATGAGATGCAAGAAGTCACCAAGCAGCATAAATTATAAAATATACGTTCAACATTAGAAAGTCCTTGATGCAGTATTTTAAGGAGCCTGCAAGCCCACACTGTGGGTAAGGCAACATAGCAGCTTTAAAACACTTAGAAGGTCTTGTTTTGCTTTCAGTAAATGCCCACCTCTGCTCTCCTTGAAGCCAGCAATAGGTCTCCTAGTGTGGCTGGGTTTCATGAACACTCCTATGGTTCCTGTAAAATATTTATTTTTTTTTTAATCAAGAGAAATTTGTGTCAGTAGGGGTTGGGGGTTATATAGTGAAATTCTCCTATGGATTTTTTATTTTTAATAATTGAAGCAATTGTTTTTGGTGACTTTTTTTCCTTCTTCATTAGAGCAATCCCCATCCTTCTTAATTTTTTATATCACCTCCCTTTCTTATTTCCACACACGTACAGAGAATCCCTATTTCCATTTGTGGTAGTCATCATAATGTCATAAAGATACTGAGTCATTAAGATATTTCCCCTATTTCTTAGTCCCTTTGTAGTCTTCCCATCACGAATGACCTGTGAGCTGTGTATTTCCCACAAGGAGAAACCCTTCTGGGAGCTACAAGAGCTATGGAAGAGTTTTGCAGTATCTATCCCCATTTGTCAGCCTTGCCATAGTATAAATGCATTAAAAATAACTATACTATGACAAACAACAGCACTTCATGAGTAATCTCAACAGTCACCAGCAAGGTGGAGGAGGACATCTCTCAACTTCAGTTGCCTGCTGGATGCCAAGCTGTATTTTGTTAGGCCAAGAGCGCTTGGGAAGAGACAAACTGAGGGGTTATAACAGGCCAAACTGAGCCCATGCATAGCCACAGCATGGAGCCATATTTTAATTTGCAATACGTCTACACGGAACTAACACCATTGGGTATTTTTTGCTAGGAGAAATGCATAGCTATTGTTAAGTAACTGACGACAAAGGCTGGCATGTTATTAAAGGCTGGACGGGGTTCAGAATTTAATATTCCCCTTGCATTTCAAGCAATTTTCAGTGTCCACAACTGTCATCTAACATTGTTTTGGTGCTGCAATTCAGTGGGAGAAAAATAGCTATCCATGTAGGGCTTCGCGGTGACACATCTGTTACATTATTTATCTTCAGTGTGAAGAAAGGAATGGCAACTTCCAGCCTCCTAATCTGGAGTGGGGCAGAGTAGAAATTGGAAGGAACAAAGCAAGGGAGAGAGCCTTTGTGTGCAGTGTAGGTTAATGAAATATAGAATCATAGAATCACAGAATCATTAAGGTTGGAAAAAATCTTTAAGGACATAGAGTCCAACTGTAAACCCTTCAACATGACACCTCTAAACCATGTCCCTAGGTGCCTCATCTACATGTTTCTTGAATATTGCCAGGGACGAGGACTCCACCATCTCCCTTGTCAGCCAGTTCCAATGCTTTACCACTCTTTCCATGCAGAAATTCTTCCTGATGTCTAACCTGAACCTCCTCTTCTCCTATTGGTTGTTATTTTGGAGAAGAGATCAACCCCCACCTCACTACAACCTCGTTTCAGGTAGTTATAGAGAGCGAGAAGGTCTCCCCTGAGCCTCTTCTTCTCCAGACTAAATAACCCCTGCTCACTCAGCCCTCCTCATAAGGTCCGTGCTCCAGCCCCTTCACCAGCTTCGTTGCCCTTCTGTGGGGGGCTCAAACACCTCAATGTCTTTCTAGTAGTGAGGGGCGCAAAACTGAACACAGTAATTGAGGTGCTTCCTCATCCACTCTGAGTACAGGGAGACCAATCACTTCCCTTGTTTTGCTAGCTGCACTGTTCCTGATACAAGGAGGGCCAACTGGGCACACTGATTCTCATGTTCAGCTGACTGTTGACCAACACTCCCAGATCCTTTTCTGACACACAGCTCTCCAGCCACTCTGCTCCAAGCCTGTAGCGCTGCTTGGGGTTGTTGTGACCAAAGTGCAGGACCCGACACTTGGACTTACTGAACCTCATACAGTTGGTCTCAGCCCATCGATCCAATCTGTCCAGGTTCCTCTGTAGAGCTTTATCACCCTCACGCAGATTTACTCTTCCTGCCAGCTTGGTGTCATCTGCAAATGTGCTGAGGTTGCACTCAAACCGCTCAGCCAGATCATGGATAAAGATATTAAAGAGGAATGACCTGAACACTGATCCCTGGGGGGAACAATGCTCGTGACTAGTTGCCAACTGGAGTTAACTCCATTGACCACCACTCTCTGGGCCTGCCCACTCAGCCGTTTTTTCCCAGAAAAGAGTCCACCTGTCTAAGCAATGAGCTACCAGCTACCCCTAGAGAATGCAGTGGGAGACTGTGTCAGAGGTCTTACAAGTAGACCACATCCACAGCCCTTCCCTCATCCACTAAGTGGGTCGCCTGGGCGTAGAAGATCAGGTTGGTCAGGCAGGACCTGCCTTTCACGAACCCATGTTGGCTAGGCCTGATACTGTGTGATCGCCCACAAGACCATCTACTCTGTAACTTTCCCTAATACTGAGGTCAGGCTTACAGGCCTGTAATTCCTCAGATCCTTCATCTAATCCTCCTTGTAGATTGGTGTCACATTGGCAAGACTTCAGCTGTCTGGGGCCTTGCCTGTTGTCCAGGACGGCTGATACATGATGGAGAGCAGCTTGGTGAGCACTTCTGCCAGCTCCCTCAGAACCCTTGGGTGGATCACATCTGTCACCATAGAGTTGTGAGTGTTCAAATGGAGCAGCAGGTCACTGACTGTTTCCTTCTAGATTATGGGGGGGCTTATTCTGCACTCTTCCAGCTCAGCAGGCCAACTACCTTGAGGATAATTGATCTGACTGTTAAAGACTGGCACGAAAAAGGCATTAAGTACTTTAGCCTTATCCTCATCCTTGGTGACAATGTTCCTTGTCGCATCCAGTAAGGGATGGAGGTTCTCCTTGGCCCTCCTCTTCTTCTTAATGTATTTGCAGAAACATTTTTTGTGGTCTTTCACAGTGGTGGCCACACTGAGTTCCATCCAAGGTTTCACCTTTCTGATTTCCTCCCTACATACCCTATCAGCTTCCTTATACTCTTCCTGAGTTGCCTGCCTCTTTTTCCAAAGATGGTAAACTCTTTTTTTTCCCCACAATCTCAACTGTATTTCCCTATTCAACCATGCAGATCTTCTTCACTTCCAGCTCATCTTTCAGCACACAGAGATGGCCTGCCCTTGAGCCTTTAAGAGTCCCTTCTTGAGAAAAGTCCAGCCTTCCTGGACCCCTGTGCTCTTCAGGACTCCCAAGGGATTCTCCCAAACAATGTCTAAACTGCCTAAAATCTGACCTCAGTCCTTTTCTGTTTGCAAAGAGTAAGCCCAGTGGGGTACCTCCTCTGGTAGACTCACTTACCAGCTGTGATAGAAATCTATCTTCCATGCACTCCACGAACCTCTTAGGTGGCACTCCACGAACCTCTTAGGTGGTTCCCTATCTATGTGCTGTATTGTATTCCCACAAACATCTGGTAGATTGAAGTCCCTCACAAGAGCCCATGAGAACAAGGGCAGCTGATTGGGAGACTTCTGCCAGGTGCTTGTAGAACGCCTCATCCTTCTCCTCATCGTGGTTGGGTGGTCTATAGCAGAATCCCACCAGGATATCAGCCTTGTTGGCCTTCCCTCTGATTCTGAACCATAAACACTGAGCTTTTCTGTCACCACCTGGAGCTCCATGTGTTCGAAGCACTCCCTAACATGTATCAGTACTCCACCTCCCTTTCTGTCTTGCCTGTCCCTTCTGAAGAGCCTGTAGCTATCCATTGCACACTCTAGTCGTGACAGTGGTCACACCACATTTCAGTGATGGTGACACTGTTATAGTTTTCCTGACCTATGGTGGCCTCTACCTCCTCCTGTTTGTTGCCTATGCTGTGTGCATTGGTGTAGGTGCACTTCAGCTGCGATGCTGAGCTCTTCCTCATGCCATTGCCATGCTGCCCCTAGGCTCATCCCCAGTTTTACCCTCCTGCCCCTTCATATCTAGTTTAAAGCCCTCTCAATGAGCCCTGCCAACTCCTGTGCAAGGATATTGTGCATGTCTGCCAGGATGGCTCTCCATGGTTCCTTCCCACCTCCGTTATCATGATGTAAATCAGAAGAAACTTCATCAAGTGAGTGGACTTACACCAGCCTGAGAAGCTGTAAAAGGGACCTGAACACAGCGCAGCATCACCATGAGGGATCTGCTCTTTGATACCTTTTGAGGGTGGATGCAGTGGGACAAGCGCTCTTCACTCTGCCCACTCGAAATGCCTCACTTCCCTCCCCCTATGCATTTTTCTTTTTTTTTGTTTGTTTATTTTTACATTTTTCACAGCATTCCTGCTCCTGCACTTGAGCACTTGGGAGTTTGGCCCCCCCACCCGGAGTTGGACCTCGCTGTACACACAATTTCATGGAAGCTCTGAACATTTCCTGGGGAAACAAACTTTCTGAACTCTGCCTTGCTTCGGGGCATCTAATCTTGAAAGTTATGTGTGCTGTTAAAAATTGGCTTTCAAATCATGGAACTAGGCCTTTAGGGAGACCTTTTTTCTTGTTTTTCTTTTTCTTTCTTTCTTTTTTTTTTTTTTTTCATAAGAAGTTTCAGAACTGCAGAGCCTGGAGCCAAAAGAAATAGTTGTACAGGCAAGTTTTCTGCATGGAGTCGGAGGGAACAAGTGGTCTTCCGAGGAGGCTGCTAGAGGCTATCTGGCCCTCCGCGCTCGCACGCCTCCCACCACGACGATACCCGCAGGGCTGATGATAGCAAAACGAACACGTGAACTTCCCCGTGAACTCTAAAATTGGCCCTGCTTCTTCTCCTCACCTTGACTACTCTTGGTGCCTTTTTTATTTTATTTACTTATTTTTTCCCTAGCGCAAGCATGGCTTTCTGGCTATTTTTTAACCTTTCTACAATGACATCTTACACGCATTAAGGCATGAATATAAGGGACAAACTGCAAAGACGCAAAACCTCATGAGTAACAGTAATTACCAGAATTTAATGGTCCCAGAGAGCTAGCTATCATTGCTTCTCTCCTGGGATTATGCTTTTCATCAAACTGGGATTTAGCGATGGCCTTTCACAGGATTTATCAATATTCATGGGAATAAGGTGCTCGCTGCTCATTATTGCTCCCAAAGAGCTCTTTCCTTCAACAAATGGGTAATGGTAACACTCCTATCATTAACAGTCGCTTTATGAGAACTATTTTTAAAATGCAGTTTGCAAACCCAAATTAAAGCTGTCTCCTTTCTTTTGGTGTATTGCTAAATGGGATATATTGCTTTAGAAACAGGCCTTTGCTTCTGTTTTGTTTTAAACACAGTAGGCAATGCACATACAAATAACATGCATTTTAGGGTCAAAAAGGGATCACCGTTCTTGTCCAGTCTGACCTCCTGCATAAAACAAACCGTGAAATTTTGCCTTGGTGAGCCCTGAAATGGTAAAATTAAATAGGAGAAGATGAATAAGGGTTGTCAAAGCTGATGTTAAAAATAAATAAATAAAGCTCTTAAAAAGACACAGGCAGGAAGAGAAATGCATGATTCCTACACGAACAAGGCTGCGAGACAGAGGAGTTCCACTTTCACATCACTGCTATTACTTATTGTATACAGTGGTGCTGTCCCCAATTTGTACTGGGTAATAAAAGGCAGCTCCCCTTTTGCTCTCCCCTCCAGATTTTGAGATGCTGCAGAACCATGACAAGATTCACACGCAAGTGAATCCAAATGTCTCCTTCAACGTCTGTGTTTGTGTCAGGGAAAACATGGGCTAGTCCAAAGCGACGTGTCTGTGCCCAGACAAGCGCATCCCTATAGCCGGTGTGTTTTTCAGACCTCCTTTATGTCTGCGTCTCCTATTTTTCAAGCCATTGAGCTCACGTGTGATTTCTCCTGCCAAAAGTTCAAGCGAGGGCAATCCCCCAGTTAGTAGCGATTGCAACCAGTTCGTACCTCCACTGAACCGCACACGGGAAGGCAAGAGCATGAGCTGCACTCTCAGATGTAGCTTCATGTTTCCCTGCCCCGATACCCCACAGGGATCAATGATGAACATGTTATAGACAAAGAAGATGTATCCCTTGCCCCACATCATCGGCCGGCGGCGGAACAAGCAGCTGAATGCATTTCTCCGCCTCCTGGGGTCACACTGTTTGCGGGGTTGTCTGTCCTGCATGAGCGAACAAATATACAACTATGCTATTTTCCCATTTTCCCATTTTCCCTTACGCGTTTACTGATCCCAGTGCGTTCAACTTACCTACATAGAAAGGTTTTTCTTTTTTCTTCCTTTTTTTTTTTTTTTTTGGAAAGCTCTTAACAGGTATTAAGTTATAGTTCCTTACAACTCTCCGGGCAGGTTGCTGAGCAATTATATACATACTCCTGGCTTTCAGAAACTAAAACAGAGACTCGAAGGGCTAAATCAACCAAAGGTGCAGAAATTTGTTCTACCACAACTAATTATCCAATGAAAACTCTCAATTCAGCAATATATCTGAAAATAGAGTGCTCAGGAAAGTCAACCTAGCATTTCAATCTATTTATAATATAAACCTTCTCCACAGCCAATGTCGTTAAAAGAGGTTTTTATAGTATATAGCATGGAGTTTGGGGCTTTAATTACTCCTTTAATCTTTGCTGGGCTTGTTCCTGAGAACAAGTTACACTCCTGCCTTTTACAGGATAAACAGCTTCCAGGAATGCCTCGGATTGCCGCAGGGGTCAGGCAGTGCTTTTATTGAGCACCACTCCATTTCAGCCTGAAACCTGCCTGATGTGTTTTTGATTAGTGGAAGCGCAATTAATAGGGCTAATTAGCAAATGACCACACAAAAATTTCTGTGTTTTTCTCCGGTTATGAATACAGACGCAGGCCTTCATTTGTTCGGCCTGGCTTACCGCTGTTGACCATAAAAAATGGACCGGGGCTGTCCATCTGTGTTGACTGATGGATGAGTGATGGGACAAGCCACAGCATTTCTCTTTGTTGTTGCTCTTTCAAATCTGATCCAGGTGTCAAGATGGCAGTTTGCCTCCTGTTACAGATTCATAGGAGACCCTCAAGGACCAAGTGTTTTCTCTACCAACTAGAGAAGGAGTGCCGGGAGCAGCTGATGCGCTGTATTGTGAGGAAGCTCTCAATGGTTTTCTGGGTAAACTTGAAGCTTATGTTGGGTTGCACAGTAATGAGTGAATGATTCCTTATCACAGTTATAAATCTTTTCTGTTCCTCTTTCCTATTCACCATATACCCCCAAATCATCCCTAATAGAAAATAAACACAATAGGGGAAGTGGATATTTACTACAGTAGGTTATTTACATTTATCTGAGAAACAGATGTCCAAGTAGCGATTATGGTTACCTCAGCTCAGACTTCATTCTCAAGGAATCTCTTCTCTTGTGTACTTCCCTCACTGAAATGGCCCAGTTTTGGAGATATATACCCTTACAGACCTAACTTCTCTCTGGGATTCAAATTCAAAACTTTCCTTCATCTCTGATTTCTCAGGAGTTCAGAAATGCACATGACACTTGAGTGTGGCAAATTAGAAACACCTCCTTTCACACAAATCTAGTTGTTAGAAATTCATTCTCCCATTGGAAGTAAAAAGGGGTTTTCTTGCCAGAGAGAGATCAACCCTTAGTGCATAACTTCTGTTTTCCTCAAATCTCTATTTTGTATATACTGATGATTGACCTGTGTTCAAGCATACAAGTGAGACTTCAGGCATGTGGTTCCTTCTTAGTACTTGGACAAGATTTTTGGATGCAGTTGTGGCTGGATAAGGTTTTGACAGAAGTTTGGAAGGTGACATTTAACCTTGGCTTGAGAAACATCTGCCTATCATAAAGTTATTGTGCAACACTTGAGAGTTACTGCTTGGTTATCAAAGGCGTATGCACCACTTCAGTTTCCAGCTTTAAATCCGATTAATATTTCAAATTGTGCATAGTCACTGTGTTGATCTTTTGAAAACATGTTAATAGTCTTCACAGAAGGATAAAAATAAAGGAAGAGTTTTCTATAAATATTTTAAATAGCTCTGAAGAAGTAATAATTTTTTTTTACTGAGAAACGGCATATAATATGAGGTAGGAAGATGGGACTGAGGAGAACTTTACTGAAGCTCTGGGCCTGAAGGACTTTATGCCCGAACGACTTTGGATTATAACTATGATTTAGCACTGACACAATACAAGCAAACAAGAACAATGGAGAACCAGAGAACCAGGAAGTATACATGGGGCAATAAAAAAAGAAATGTAAGGCATAGAAAGATATACCACAAAGCTGATTTAACAGTTGATACTTGAATTGACTGACTAACTAGTAGCTAAGGTAAAAAATAGATAAACCATCAGGTCTGGAATACCAGATTTATGAACTCAGTGGTGCTATAAGCATATTCTTTGGACTATAAAAACCCTGGCAGGGTATGGCAAATAGGCTGTGCACTTGCATTATACAATAAAATAGATAAGATTCATCTCATATAACTGCTGCCCAAGAAGAGATTATTAGAACTTCTGGGAGTGGCAGCTCATGAATCATTTCTTTGTTTGTTCAAACAGATGCCCAAGGAGAGTCTTCTCCATGGACCTACCTGAATTGTTATCATCAACACTTGTGTTGCTACTATTAATGTCAGAAATTGTTTACAAACTCATAGATTTCTGAAAATTGATTTATTCACAAAGATTCACTAAGTAACTTCGGCAAGTAGTTTCCAGACTAGAAGTTATCCCTGCATGGTGCCTACTCACCAGGAACCATGCATTACACACGACATATAGTGCTCCTGTTCCTATATTGGTTAGGTAAAATATAACCAGTGACTGGACAGTTAAAGTATAATGGCCAATACTGAAGCATAAATGGCATATGAATATTCAGAAAAGCTTCATTTAGGGGAACACAAAGTATCCAAAAAACAGATTCAGAAGCTGACTGTGGTGGTTCATATACTTATGCATAACCTTATGAGACCCCAGAGGAGCAGAGAAGTGCATCCACATATTTGTGCCTAACCGTTTTGTTATTCCAATAGCACTAATGTAATCCAGAGGAAGAGCAAAATTTACATGTAAGAATTATTAGATAAAATGTCTGTGCATTCTTTGAAACGGAGATGAGCCTGCAGACCTATCTCCTTTCCAAAGCTAGCACCATCCATCATCTAGTTTTGAGAGTTCTGCAGTCCCTTGTTGCCCCTTTTTAGGTTCAAAACATCTTGGATTATTTTCTAATCAGCTTCAGTGACCATTAAAAATGGGGTAAATCCACAGCAGCACGTTCTGCTTGCTGTAGGGCTCTCTGTTAGGAGCTGGAAGGTCTCATATGGAATCCCTTCAGGGAAAAGTGGAGCTTGAACTTAGCTTTCTTATAGAGCCAATTCATCCAACTACTAGGGTTGCTTGCTTTATTTATTTGCATGAGATGTGTAACAGCAGCAACTTTTTCTTCTTTACTGAGCTTTTGAAGACTAGACTAAGAAACAAAGGGCTTAGGTGTTAAAAAAGCATTACTTTACATCAGAACATCTGCAGAGAGAGAAAATTAGATTCAGGGAAGATTTATTTCCTAAAAGAGATTATTGACGGAGTTCAGACTTGTCTGATACTAGGTGGCAGTTCAGATAATATTTTCAGAAGTGAAATTTTGACCCCGTTCTTAGGAAAGGCACAAATCAGTATAGCTGAGCAGGTTCTACCTCAAAAAAAAAAAAAAAAAGTTCTGGGAGGACTATAGTCAGTATTCATGAGGCTGTGAATTATGCATCTATCCAAGAATTTATGAGAAATTTATGAGAAAAGGCACACAGAAGCAGTTTTGTAAAAATCACCTTCTCCTACCAGAGTGAAGCCAATGAGATCCATAATATGCGCTAATATGAAGCACAATTTTCAGAAATTTGTTTGTCACATGAAAGGCAATCAAGGGTTAAATGCTAACTTTCTTATCAAATTGCGAAATATTAAAACAACGTTCATGCTAGAACTGCTGGGGCCAAGTTTCCCAAGGGTTGTGATGATAAGATTATGATAAGGATATCTAGAGAAGAAATATGCTAAACTAACGAGATTATACAGGGTGAGATCATCCATTGATGAATTTATCCTGTGACAAAGAACAATGTAATGGGATTAATGACGAGGCATTTTTGATCATAATAAGATGTGGGTCGATGCCTGAGAGCAAGTTCAGTGGTCACAAGAACTACAGTGAGTCCCATGTGTAAAGACAACATAATAATGCTTAATTGGCAAAATGCCTTGTTGTGAAGGGAAGTAAAGCCTTTGCTTTATCATCTTATGGGAAATCTCTACAGAATTTAATAGACAACTGCAATCTTCTTTTTATTATTATTGCTGCTTTCTGATGGGTCCCTCTAAATGAAATGGAAAAACTGAATACATGGCAAAGATTTTGATATGGTTAAACACCCTTCCAAATAATCTCATTTGCTACCAGATATGACATGCAGCACATTAAATAGGAAGGCAGATCTACATTATATTTTTCCTTTGGCCACAGGGATTCCCCTTCTGTAAGTGCTTCATATCCCCATGTTATGGGATTTTTCTTTTCACTCCTTGAGTTTAGTTTGAAAACTGTAATTAAGTCTTAGGTCCTATGAGGACCTCCTCCTTTACTCTAAGCCGGTGAGAATAACACATACTTGGCCATCTGGAGACCTTACTTTGGGGAAAATCCTTGGGAACACCTGAAGTCTGTGAATGACAGAGATGTCCATAGTGATTGAAAGCAGAAAATATTTTAAATTTTTGATTGCAAAACCTCTTTTAGTGCAAAGGTTCTGTATGAAATGAGATACTTTCACAAAAGCTCTGTACTTGATAAATTCACTATTTTCTCTTTAGGAAAAAACAAACAAACAAAAACAAAAAAAACAACTGAGCACAATTTTATTAACTTACTGCAAATTTCAAAATGCTCCTACAAATATCAGTCAATAGAACTAAAACTGATCTTGTAACATATTACTCCTGTTTTATATGTAGGGAAATTCAGACATCAAAAGATGATATCAAAAATACTACTTAATACTAAATGCTAATAATACTTAAAGATTTCTTCTACAGGAGCTCATCAGTTATAATGCCATTGACTGAAGGTAGTGCTCTCCAGAAGCAGAAGATGACTGTAGAGAGACACAATCTTAATAGAATTCATAGAGCTGAAAGGCACAGTTGGAAGTAGCAGACACAAAATGTGTATAAGTACATACACAGTGAAAGGAGAAAAAAAATCATGGCAAGTAAATACTTTGAAGTTTTTAATATAACTACTCTTTCATAAAAAAGAGGTAATGAGCACATTCTATTGAACCCAAATGGCTTGTCTGCAACAGCTTGCTTTCAGAGCACTTTCAGGGACTGTGTTCGACTGACTTCAAGATTATGTTTATGTTTCTTACATATGCTTAAATCTCCACATCTTTTTATTGACTTGGCTTGATTTAGCCCCAAACTCGTCTCATTTAACAATTAAAAATTTTACAGCTCAAAAGTCCTGTACAAGCACTTGTTTCCACCTGAATTTCAGCTGAATCATATCTAAAATAATCTTAATAATAATCCTAAAGCATTTGCCAACTCTATCATCTATTAACTTTTTATGGTATGCAAACATTTCATGTTTTACTGACATAATCTGAAAACAGGTACAGAAAGACTAACTAGGCATGCGGGCAAGGGAGTTATCCTTAATTTGTAATTTCCTGTTATTGTAAATTATACCTGCTCTGCATCTTTATGGCCTCCTTCCATCTTGAAATGTTACTCTGCTACTTCTCTGTTTAACTTATGCACCTTGAATGTTGTAAAAACTACCGTAAAAGTCAATAAAAATGCAATAACATTGTGTCAATCAAAAGCAATGGAGCAATCTCTATTGAGCAAACAATTGGAAAACTACTGCTAAAATGCAATTGCACCATGTTGCAATTGATTAAAGATATGAATCAGAAAAGTTTTTTTTCCCCACTTTTAGTTATTACCAGTTGCTTAATTTATAGAGCAATTACTTTGATCCTATCTAAAATTCTGTAAAGAAGATAGAAGTATAAACAGCAATGTCGTCTTGGCTTGTTGCCATTAATATGAATTACCCATGATCATCCTAAATGGACATTCATTCATCAGATGTTGCCGCAACATATATGTCCTCTCTTCTATTTACATGCAGTCAAAGGTAAGAACTTCCTTTGGTAACAGGAACAAAAAATGAGTTGCAGGAGGTCCCACCAAAGGTCCATTTGTTGTACCCCGTATCTGATGCTGACCAGAAGCAAACTCCCAGAGGAAGCCTAAGGGCATCCTGGTATGATCTCAGTAATATGGCTGAGAGACCCCTTGACCCAGAGCTGCATATCTCTGTATTTAATAGTGTTTACTGGATTTTTTCCTCCCTGCACTTATCTAATCACTTTTTGAACCCATTAGAAGTGAATCACCTTTCAAGCAAGTGGCAGAAGAGACTGTACTGATCTGAGCCTGTGTCACAGCTTGTGTTGGAAGACAAAACTTCTCACTGGCCCACCAGCATGCATCAAAAATACTTAGCAAATTGAAAAGAAGTGGGACAGGATCCCAGGAAAGAAAAGGAATTCCTCTGGTCTAACACCCGGGGAAGCTCAGTGAATGGGATGGAGAAATCTGAAAAAAGATGGGGTAATTTTGAGGCCCCTGTGGGTATTTTTCTGCTCTGTCCCATTTTGTTTTATAGCTGACACGGCAGCATTGTGACAGTAAAGCAGCTTTTTGGAGAATACAGATATCCTTTTTGGATATGGCAATTTGATTCAAAGCTGGTTTTACCCACAGCAGATAAATAAGCGATCATAAACCATGTCATCGTAAATAAAAGCCTTATTGAGCTTGGGCAATGAAAACCAATCAATAGAGGACTCTCATCCCCAGTGAAAGCAACGGCTAATGCTCTGCGGTTCCTGGTGGATGCTCTATCATTGTGTTTCAAAACCACAAGGAATTCCCTGTGTCATCAGCAATGACCACTTTATTGCTGGTGAATTAGGAAACGAGCAGTGCTAAAGGTGCGTTTGAATTCCACCATCTCATCCATTTAGCCCATCTCCCAACGGGGGAGATCACCAGATTAACTGATTCATCTGAAGCAGTGGCGGAGAGAGGGAAAAGCAGATTCTTTTTTGAGTTTCAGTAAACCTGTGTCATCAGGGACTGAGGATTCCTGCTTGTGCCCCCTAGAGCCAGTCAAAGCAAGGTTGACTCTTAGTGATAAATTCAGGACCAAATATGTCACAAATCTATGTGTATTCCTTTGATGGTTTCAAAAAAAAATCTAAACCTAAAACAGAACTTCTACAAAATGAAGCATTACACTTCTAATTTCCCAAATTGAAATCTTCTCCATTTTTAATGACTATCTCTATTTCAAAGCAAAACACTATTTTACTTGTTTTTTTCTAGATGAGATTTTTTTAAATGATCTTTTGAAACTGAAGGGAAGCATTTTATTTATTGATTATAGCTGTTTTGTTCCATCTGAAAAAAAATGGTTTAAATCCTCTATATTTTAAAAATCTTTTCAAGCCATTGAATATTTTTACTGAATCAGGACTTTTAGCAAATTGAAAACTATATTATATTAATTTTGCAATTCTGGTACTTGTGATATATATACTACACTGCATACCATCACAGACATTAATTCAGTCTTATTTTGTTTAAAAAGTGAACAAACTTCATTAAAACAGTGCAGCTTCTTTGTCCAATTCTTTTAGAAGTATTAGAGGGGAAAAGAGCAACAGTTTGAAGTGCCTTGTTTCCTTCTTGAGTAACGAATTATTGATTTGTGCTTTCCTTTTGAATGATGATGATCTGAGGTGAAAAACATTGATTTGAGTCTTTATACAAATATTGTATATTATCAACACATTATGGCAACAGAATTATACATAACAAGATAGACCTCAAAGGACAGAACACAGCCATAATAAGGTGCTGCTAGTATGGAGGTGTGGTTGGGGTATATAGAAAATAGCAAGTGGAAATGAAAAAAATACGGCCAGAGTGATGATAATTGTCAGTAATTATGGAAAGTTTACATTCAAGTTAATCCTGAACAGGGAGCTATGAAAATAATAAATAATTACTTCTGACTAGTAGTGGTTCTTCTAACTTGACATGTGTTGGAAGCACAACTGTAGAGTTGTCACAGATTTAGAGAAAAACCTCCCAAACACCTTACTGATGCTCTACTCCTTGCTCAGCTATTCATGCCAATGGGAACCACACCATTGAGAGACAAAAGAGAAGTGCTGAGAGCAGTAAACACACAGATAATCCTGTCCACCAAACAATTTTTGCATTTCCCTTATGCACCATTTATTTTGAACAAAAAGTGCTGAGAGATTCACGTCAAAGCGATTTCCACAACTCAGCTGTTGGAGGCCAGGCAGTGGCTTTCCTGCCGGCTGGGGGGCTCCTGGACACGCTCCCGAGATGGGTTATTTCTAGGATAGATTGGGGCTGGACAAGTGGAAAAAGCCTGTGGTTACAAAGAAAGGCAGAAAAAGTTGTCTCTTCTGTGATTTTCCCCCAACCCTTGATACCCTTTGGGGGAGATGATAGGAAAATCCCTCTCAGAGCACAAGGAAGCAGCATTTAGGGCACGCATGTGGTCAGAAGAGCCAGCTCTTTCAAAACATAAAGCAAAACATCCATATCCAGCTCTAAAACACTTGTACTTGTCAGGCAAAATCATCCCTATGAATATGGCTGTACTGGGACCAGAAGAGCTTATGCGATCTCATATATACATGTTGAATTGACTTGCAACTAATGACCTAAAACTATTATCCACTAGGGCTACCCTGAGATTTTTGCCTACGTGGTTAAAACTAACCACTCAGGGACTAACTCAGGGACCAACCAGGTCCAAGCATGCACGCTCAGGTCCAGCAGGTGCAACGCAGGGCTGTTAGGAAGGACATGCAGAATCAAAGAATCACAGACTCATTACGGTTGGAAAAGACCTTCAAGATTATCGAGTCCAACCATAAGTCCAGCAGCTGGGCTTCTCCTCGCTTACTGGTCACAATGAACCAATCAAGGCTTTCCAGAAGACATTGCCTTTTTTTTGGCCAACAGCAAGATATGACCTCTTAAAGTAAGAATAAGTAAGTGTTCTTGTGAGCATTACCACATAAGCAACATGGGCCTGCTCTCAGTAAAACCATGGGTCAACACAGCATCTGTAGATACTACCTAATGTTAAGTCAATCATGCTAGCAAGGTGTACATGCAAGGATATTAAAATAAATTTGTATTTATATCTATGTCACATTTATTTTTCCTATTACATATGCTTTTGTGCACAAATGCCCCCGCTACTATTTGTGAGTGTCCCTCAAGACTCAATAGACTCTCAGGAACTAATTAAAATAAGATGTCTCAGAAAACTTTGCTTGAGGCTGTTTCTCAGCAGTGGGTGGTTAGTTCAGAGCTACGACTTCTACTCTGAGCCAAATCAGGTGTCATCACAGAATCCCAGGATGGTTGAGGTTGAAGGGACCTCTAGGGATCCCCCAGTCCACCCCCTGCTCCAGCAGGGACACCCAGAGCAGGGGCACAGCTTCCATCCAGGCGGTTGGAGATCTCCAGAGCAGGAGCCTCCACAGCCTCTCTGGGCAGCCTGTGCCAGGGCTCGGGCACCCTCACAGCACACAAGTTCTTCCTCACGTGGAGGTGGAGCTGCCTGGGCTTCAACTTGTCCCCGTTACCCCTCGTCCTGTCACCAGCCACCGCAGAGAAGGCCCCGTCCTGCCTACAGTCCCCCCTCAGCTACTTGACCACGTTGATCCAATCTCCTCTCGGCCTTCTCTTCTCCACCCTGCACAGGCCCCGCTCGCTCCGTCTCTCCTCCCACGCTCGATGCTCCAGGCCCTTCCTCATCCTCGTGGCTCTGCGCTGGCCCCTCTCCAGCAGCTCCACGTCCTTCCTGTCCTGGGGAGCCCAGAGCTGCCCCCAGCACTCCAGGTGCCTCCCCACAGCTGGGCAGAGGGGCAGGATCCCCTCCTGGTCCTGCTGCCAACGCTCCTCCTGCTGCCACCAGGAGCCCATGGGCCTTCTTGGCCACCAAGGCACATTGCTGCCTCATGGGCAACCTTAGGACTCCCAAATCCCTCTCCACAGAGCTGCTTTCCAGTAGGTCCACCCCTAATCTGTGCTGGTGCTTGAGAGGCAGTTTTCAATCCACTTCACAGTCTACTCATCTATTCCACACTTCCAGAGCTTTCCTATGAGGATGTTATGGGAGACTGTGTCGAAAGCCTTGCCGAAGTCAAGGTAGACAACATCCACAGCTCTATCCAGCTGGTCACCTCATCGTAGAAGACTAGCAGGTTCATCAGACACGGCTTCTTTCTGTCATGCAATAAAAATGAGTTCTCTATTCCCAGACAATGTTTCTAGTATTAATTTCTAGAATGAAACACTTCTTTGTGGTAGTCAGTAAAAACAAACAAACAAAAAATTCCACTTAAACCTATTATGAAGCACATGAAGTCTAAAGGAGGTAAGGAGGTACAAATATTGCATTTTTTTCCCTCCTTTCCGTGTACTTAACATAGCTTAGACAGATCATACATGATGCATAATACACACAGCTCTGAATGTCCAAAGGCAGATGAACATCCAGCACCAACAGTCTTCTATATAGAGTTGGAAAATGAAACTTGAGGCTTTAGTTTACAAATAGCTTGGAAAAAAAATCAGATCTCAGGCTTGCACACTTGTAATCTTTATGGTTTGCCTCATGACAAATTAAAAATTGCTATTCTGGACTACTAACGGTGTTATAAAGCTGGTATTCTACACTGTGTATTGCAAGCTCATTTAAAATGTACTCTTCCACGACATGATGAGAACACAAATTATAATTAGGAAACTAATCCAAGCAGAAAATTAGTCTGGAAGACTAGTCTGAGCGTGCTCCTGGAAACAAAGCAATGCTGTGTCTAAACTTCCCTGTATTAATATAAAGAGAGATTGATACAGAAGGTAAAGACAAGGACAGATAAGATGTTTTGGGGAAAAAAAAAAAAAGGAAAAAAAGAGAAAAAAAGAGATTTTTCAAGTATTGGTCACGTCTCTAGTGTTCTAGTCAAGCAAAGATCCACAAAGTTAAGTAGCACCAGATTCCACCACCGAAAAGTTACAGCATATAGTGTTACTACGGCTATTGTTATCTTATGTCTATGCTAGAATATTTGTTCCCAGAGTCATTTTCACATGCAAAAGTCCATGTTTATAAGCACAAATCAAGGGCTGCCTACACCATCCTGCTCCCAGAGTCTGCCCGCACAAGCAAATGTTCTCAGAATCAGTAGCCAAACGAAAGTTAGATATAAAGGCAAGGATCTGAAAATAAATAAATAAATAGAAGTGGTCAGAAATATTGCTATGAAACAAAGTATGGACCAAAAAACATTCCCAAAAATGCTTACTATTACCCCCCAAAAAACCAAATGATTTTAACTGACAAATATACAAGCAAGAAAGAGCCACACTTGAAAAGGTATGTGCTTGAAGTTGCTCTTCTGGGAAAGTTTTATGAAAAAAACAAATGGTCCATACAAATTATTTGCTATATCTATACTCACTAGATAGACTGGAAGAATTCAAACATTATAAAATTAAACCTGTCCTTTAGTGTCTCCTTTTACGGTAAAGAGATTAGATTTTAGCAGGTTTAGCCTTATTTAGAAAAAAAGAAAAAGAAAAGGAAAAACAAACACTACTACCATAGCAGGATGCTATATTAAAGATTGCCATGAAAAAAAAAAAAAAAGCATTCTGCTAAATGGGATCAGTTTGACAAAAAAAAAGTGCTAGTTGTGAAGTTAGATGTTTACCTGATATCCAGGATTTTAAAAAGCAGGAATTAAATTGTGAGAGGTCTTATTTTCTCCAGAGTGGCCTATGTCTGCATTACACACCTGGGAAAATTATTGCAATTGCTGCACACAGGGTCTAAAATACATATTCTGAGCAAGTCTTCGATCTCAAATGTATTTGTGCAGTGCAGGTTGCTGAGCCCATTTCTGCTGCCCAGAATAGCCAGAACCACTTGCTAGACTCAGTTTCTCCACTGAATATTCTCAGTATTCCTTTCTAGTTTCTTTTCCAGCTGAACTAAACAAAACAAGAAGGACGGAGGCTGTAAATCAGAGCACTGCACAGAAACATTAAGCTAGAAAAGAGTTGCCCTCCTATTTGCAGTGGTAGAAAAGTTACTTGATGTTTGAGGGAACACATAAGCACTTCTCAACACATTTAACACCAGACACAGTCTGAGTCTCAAATCTATCATCCTGACTCTTCAAGAACCCCAAAATATCTCCAGTGTCTCCTGCTGGGCCATTTTCATGCAACCAGTGTATTTTATTTATTTCTTCTGCTCTCAGGTTGCTCAGAGCATCTTTCTTTCAAGACAAGACGGTTGCAGAGTAAGCAGATGTTTAAGATGTTAAGTCTAGACAAACTCTCATCCAGTCTACAGAACTTCCAGGAAACCAAAATACAACAAGAATAAAGAAAAAAAAGCAAAAATGAGAAAAATGAATGCAAATTCATACTTACTATTTGTCAGGCCCTTCACGTGCATTTTAGATTTGTTTAAACAAACAAACAAAAAAAACTAAAACAAAACCAATGTGTTTTTTAAGGGACAAAGTAAATTAGAATGGCAATGATAGTGTAAAAGTTTGGGGAAACTAAAAGTTTGGTTTTGATTGCCAATTCCTGCCTTTTTCATTCCTCTCCTACACACCTTTGGAGAAAATTCTCCTGAGAAGTAGCTATATATCATAAGCCCATTTAATCTAAAAACTGTGGTTCTTTGACATTAGCAGGACATTTAACACCCTGCAAAACTGTGACAGATTTTATATTCCTGGATATAGTTTCTGGAGCCTCATTTCAGGCTGACGAATACTGACTCATAGACTACTAGAGATGTGCAAGAAATGTACCTTAGAACATGCCTAAGATGACAAGAATAAAGGTGTTAGGCTAAAAACCTGGTAGAAGAAATCAGAACTCACCAGGAAGGCTGTTAATCTGCTCACATAAAACCGTACTGAGCAGCCTGCAGTTTCCTTATGGAAGGTTTTTAATCAAAGGATGTCTTGGGCTGTGCAAACACTTAGTGAGTTGGAATTGCACTGTGGTGGGCTATCAGCTGGATGGGTTGGAGATGCACGTGCTAGGATGTATATGGGCACCAGGAAGGGAAACTGGCCGTTAACATTTTGGTATCAAATTAGCAATAACATTCCGAGAAAGTCCAGTTTTTCTGTGTGTTTCAGATCCCTGAGCCTAAGGAGCAGGATATATATTCCCAATGAAAATGGTATAAAGGCCACCGTCTGCTGTTTTTCCTACTGTGAAGACACAGTATCTGTTTCATCATAAGCAGAAAATAAAACTCTAGAGTAGACAAAAAATGCTTTCAGTATTAATTGCAGACATTGCAGAAAAACAAAACCAGTTGAAACAGTAGCCCTGACAGGTATGTAGTAGAGAGCAGAGGAGAGACAAAGTTGTTCTTTGTTGTGAAATTCTTATGATCTGAAGCTATTAGAAGTTATAGAGATTTGGGGGGATAGCTGGTAATTTTCTCGAAAACCACTATAACATTTTTTTGTGAGTTTTCCAGCGTTCGATTGGCTTGAAGAAATCAGAAATATTCTGTTTTCCAGGAGCTTTTCAGCACCTCCTCCTTTCCTCCCTCCTACAGATTAAAACTGACATGAAATACTAAGACTGGCCAAAAGAAGGAAAATCCAGAAGCATTTCCTAGAGCCTCAGGCTTTCAAACTCAAAAGATGTGGATGAAAATTCACAGCATTCTAGGCCAGTATATCCATCTATGCCATTAGAAGGTGCAACCCCAAGATTATGGTTAATCCCCACTAGAAAAATCTTCCCTTAAATGTGAAATTCATGGGCTGCTCCCCTCTGCCTTCCTCTTGCTTGCCTTCCTCCTTCACTTTTAATTAATACCATTTTGTACCTCCACTACAGTGATAAACACGTCCAGCCAATATTCAAGAGCACTTCGAATGACCGCAGCTGAATGAGAACCAGGACTACTCTTTTAGGTTAAGATTACTTTAAAAATATTCATTTGAATAATAAGAAGGTTACAGCATTCTTAAATGAAAACTATGCCCAAGTTGATGCTCTTCAGTGGCCAAAACACATTGAAGAGGTCGAAGGGTAGAAAAGGTTCCAACTGATTTTCCGAGTATTTTGTTTTCAGTGCTATAATCTTTATAGCTTCTGAGTTTAGCTCCAAGACTCTGTAAATTAAGGAGAGGGGAGCGTATGCATGAAGTGTTTTGCACCGCTAGTTTGATGGTCACTTCTGTGCATCAGACACTGCCGCTGATGAAGACTTTTTAGCGCAAACCCCAAAACCAAAGTGTGCAGCGCTCATCTATGCTGCATGCATGGATGGGTTAGGGAAGCTACAGCCCCATTCAGCACCGGA
The DNA here is from genome assembly GCA_013389825.1 of Crypturellus undulatus. NCBI lineage: Eukaryota > Metazoa > Chordata > Aves > Tinamiformes > Tinamidae > Crypturellus > Crypturellus undulatus. The sequence continues at coordinate 31,954 of VWPW01002643.1, read as the reverse complement.
TTACCATAGATCAATGCAAGCTGAATGACCAAATACTTTCTTTCTAGTCTCTTTTGCTTCCTGGGGCCTTTATTTTAGATCCATGTTGAGGCATTGTGCAAAAGTCAAACAAAATAACACATTCGCACTGCAGTGCAAGAGAGAAAGAGAGAAAAGCAGGGAAAAAATATGTGCGTAATGCTGGTTCCCTATGTGCTACACATTTACCGGTGTCTCTTTAAGAATACTCTTCTCTCGGTTTATAAAAGCTAACGACATTAAAAATACAGTAATTAACATGTTCATAATGTAAATGCTAATCATTTAACATGTCAAGCATCTTCATCCCCTCCTGAATCAACATGAATTATTAAAGTAGACTCTTTAAGACCTTTAAAATCATCTCTCAAAGCATGTGCCAAACAACGGCACCATTGGCATCCAGGAGCACCAAGTTACAAATTCATGTTAGACTGTCTGACACACTCGTTCTCTTTGATAAGTAAAAAAACAAAGCCGAAGAAACCCTCCCCACCCATATTCAGAACAGCATAATCTATTATTTCTGTATGCATAAATGAAATGATTAATTTTTTTCTAAGGGGCTGTGCATTTCTTTTTAAACTGCAAGCCCTACATAAGGAAAAAAAAAATGGCGGAAGAGAAATATTGTATTGTATTGGCTAGGAAATAAGTTTTCCAGGAGAGGATGGAGTGACAGTTTAGAAAACTCCTGAAAGAATAATACTAAAGATAACAAAAATAAATCTAATAAAGTAATAACTAGAGAATATTAAGATTTTTTTTTTTTAATTATGCCCAGATTATCACTGGTCATGAAGAAAGCATCTGGAAATTGATTTTAAATGCTATGAGTAAACACTAACCCTTAAAATCACCTTTTTCCCCCTATATTTATTTCAGGAAAGAAAATACTCTCAAATTTATGTAAAATAGAAACAGATTTATTAGACAGATGCGTCTTACCTCAGAGCTGGCTCCCTACGTTTTAAGAGAGAGGCATTAAGTACCATTTGTTTGTATATATATGCACCCAGAGACACCCAAACGTCTGCTTCAGATGACTGCTCCTTGGTCCAGCCGCCGCAGGACGACAGCAGATAGGGAAACATTTCTGTGACAAGCACAAAGCAGGTCAAGTTTGGCAATCAGATGCACAAAACCGTCCTGTAAACAACGAGTTTCCAATACTTTAATGCCAAATTGCACAATATTCATGTTAACATGGTGTTCTACTTGAACAGTCAGATAACGGGCTGGATATTAATAAACCAGAGGCTGCCCTTTCTTTTACGTCCATTAAGTTAATTGACAGGCTTTAATTTTTTTCCAAATACCACAGTGCTGCACTACAGGTAGACCAGATTTTTAGCAGGAGCATGGCCCAACAGAATTGGTACATCCAAACTGTTTTACAGCTAAGAATTTTCTCATTTTCTATATCTTGATCCACCTGATTGTGGGTGCAAGTTGAGGTTCTGCCTCAGCAATCCTAAATCTCTCCTTTGTTGTGAGAAAGGAGGAGGAAACTCATTTCAGGGAGGTTAAAATTTTACAAAGTTTATGTACTCGGGAATTGCTTATGAGATATTATATGTGTGATCGCAGATAAGAGCTCATGCACCTCACTGGTCGAGCATGAGAAATCGAGTTTAGTCTCCTCTCTCACCACAAAAATGAGGAAAAGTTCAGGACACGGCCTCAGATGTTTGCAGATTAACACAAATTATAGTCAAAGGGCAAACTGCAGACGGAGCTCCTAATCTGGGGCAAAATAAGGCCACCTGAGGAAAGGAGTGAGACTGGGCTTTATGGACACGTCTTGCTGTGAACTACATTTGCAACTTTATAGCAAAACTCACTCAATAAACAGCATTACCCCTACTTCCAAATCACTCTTGCTGGGGTTTTAAAGCATTCTGCAAATGCTGTTCTTATTTCTGAGAATTCAGAAGCATCATGACCTCTTCTTGATTTCTCTTTGAATTCCCCAAACTGTTTGGAAAGGCTGCTCGGGTCACCTGGCTTATGTGGGTGCTTGGCATACTAATACCTGCTGCTGGAAATAAATTCAGTCTGACTTGGAAGCTCTTTAAAAGCTGAGAGCTGGAAGAGGGATCTTGTTAGATTTCCTCAGTTTATATTCTCGTAACCTGGCTGTGGCATGACTTTTTCTTTTTCCCCTTTTTTTTTGTCAACTTTTACACCTAAACCAAACATTTCTACAGTCAGAGACCCAGGGGGATAAGACTGACATAAGCACAAGCAGAATTACAATGCAGTTAACTTTTACAGCAAGTTATTTGTATGGCTGTTTCACAATGCGAAGTGTTTCCAGAGCAAACATTAGCCTGAAGGCTCACCAAAGCAGTTAGGGAAGATAGATCAAGTTAGATCAAACTACTTATGAGGAGGAAAAATCAGAGGGTCAAATCTGAATGGGCTCTCCTGACAGGGAGCCAAGGCAGGAATTATGATAAAAGTAGATTTTGACTTTTTTCACCCCGTGGTGAAGGGCAAAGAAAGGAGAGAGAAGGTCAGAGTGAAGCCATCAAGAGTGAGAAGAAAGAAGAGGGAGAAATAGGGAAGATGTTGCAATTATACAGGAGGCATTTTGGAGCTGATGGCTATGTTGGTCATTGAATATAACCAAATATTCGGATTTATAAATCAGTGCAAGACTGCAATTGCTTACTGGAAATAATACCCAGGAATAAGAGGAAGAGTTTAGTGATATATAAGGGTAAAAGAAAGAGGATGGAAACAAGAATCTTCTAACATATTGTAAATCCTCAAAAACGGGAAACCTTAGAGCCCATCAGTGGAAAACTGATCAATACGTAAGAGTAGTATGTAAGACCATTGGGATTTCAACAGATTCATTTGCTCTTGCCAAGACTCCTGATGTTTTGGGATGTTGTCAGCAATAGGCCTCCCTGCAAGCTGCGTCACACTAATGTTGTCTCCTAGCTAGATGATTGGCTGCAATTTAATTTTGCTGGGATGTAAATGGACATGGCAGCAACAGAACCTGGTAAAAGGATTATCATCTGTAGAAAGTTTACACTAATGTCATGAGCAGATACAATAGAGCTGGTGATGAGATTACTTTATCATGCATAACTCCAAAATGGGGGCTTTCAATATAAGAAATTATTCTTTAGGGAAAGAAGTACTGAGCGACTGAAGGTTTTATTCACTTAATGGCCATAATTTTTCCTCCCAGGTTTGCCTTTAATAATATATCTTTCTATTCTAAAACAACAGTAATTTCCTCATTACCATATGAGGAAACTGGTCACGAAGTACAGCCCTTAAGTTTTCATGGCTACAGTTTAAGCAAATACACCTTCAAAACACGGTATTGATATACAAATCAGATTGATATTGCCCAAGCTGAGATTCTGTAATGTGAGAAGGATTCAGGAAAGAAAATTAGTGTAGAGTTTGTGGTGCAACTTGCTGTCAGCTTGGAGTATCTACTGAGTTAGAAGAGACGTGGCCAGTAGTTTGTCATCCTGCTGGAAAGGGACAGTGAGTGACATCTACATGAGAGCTGCAGACATGGTGAAGTGCACAACACTTGCAGTGGCAAGCTATCTGCTGAGGGAGGAAGCCACATGCTCATCATGCTTGCCCAATGCTCTAATTGCACATATATACATCCGTGCTGGTAGAAGAAACCAATGAGGGATCCCTTCCAGAAGGCTTGCAAACATCTGCAAGTCCTTCCATTTTAGCGTATGAAGGCACTGCACATATCTTAAACATTAATTCACGCCGTGGTCTTGTAAGCACTATTCTTGGAGGTGAAGAATTAAAAAGAGAGACAGGTGAAGGAAATGAATTTCTAAGGGTCAGAGCAATTTGTTAAAAAAGAAAAGGGGGAGAGGCAGAGGCCAACATTGTTCAAGGCTGGCTGCAGACCTGAAGGTAGTATTAGCAGGCCATCATTTTTGTGAATTTGACTTTCAGGCAACTTATTTCTGGCTAAAATGAAACTTTTGGCCTCATCTTCTCTTAAATCCATCTCTATCCAAAGGAGAGCTGTCACCTCTGAAAAGCAGCTTGACCTTATTCCCTACATATCTTCATGGTCCCGAGAGCAGATGTGACTGACATCAGATATGACTGACATGGCAGATGGACATAAAAATTGGATTCTAGCAGAAAACCTATGCTTTGATTTCTCTGTGGCAGTGAACGACTTAAAGATTTAGAGCTATCATCTCCTCTGATATTTTTGTATGCAAAATGCATTTTCATCAGCAAAAGTGCTAAATCATTAATTTGGGGAGGAAAAGACATGAAAATGTACTGTGAGCTCTTTGTCTCTAATGTAAAACCAGTGTCCTCCTTTGTAGTCGCATGCTAATTGTTTTCCTTGGGTAACCCACAAAGTCTGAAACTGGAGAGACTCAGGTAAGGTCAGGATTTCCAACTCAGCAAAGTACATGATTCATTCATTGGAATCACTAGAAAAAAAAAAACAAAACACATGCAAACTTCTCTTTTATGCCAGTTTTTCTTGGCAGAACACAGTGGCGAGGGGAGACCTTGGGCGACAATGTTACTGAAAGCAGAGGAAATCAGAAGTTTTTCAGTTTTATAGATAGGCAGAGTGGCAGCTCAGAGCTGGAAGAAATGCAACAAGCCTGACACTCATATCCCTCTCGTAAGCCCAGTTCTTTCATTCTATATAATGCAAAGTGAAACAACGTGCATTGTAGGGTGGGTAAGGACATTAAATCCCTGCTTCTGCTTCCCAGCAACAGCATCCCTCCAGCAAGGGATCTTTCCAAACCATTGCTCCTGCAAGGAAAACATTCCATGCTCCTCCCTGTGCTCATCTTCCTTCCCACAGAAGCTTGGAGCCCACCTGGAACCATTTGCTCTGCTCATACCATGATCAGGTTTTATCCACCTGCCTTGGTATTTTCTTCATGCAAGTTTTCTGGCTGCCGAGAATCTAATTTCAAAATGCGGAGGTTAAATATGAGCCTTCCAGCTAAGAAGTCAGCCTAAATATAAGAACACAAATCGGATCTCTGATTTTCACCAGCATCATAGTGCTCATCACACCTTGCAATTACATGTCCAGCACCAAAACCCCTTGATATAAAAGGTTGTAAAACGAACCCTAAAAACGTGGAGCCTAACATAACAGGAAAACAACATGCTTTTCTGGGGCCTACTCATGCAAAGCACATTTCAGTGTTTCATTTCTCAATGCTTTTTAAGCTGAAAATATTAGGAAAAATAATATCAATATTTTCAGACTGAGCCATTGCATTCCAGGAGTAATTCCTTTTTTTTTTTTTTTAATTTTCACCAAGGAAGTCAATTTTTTCAAAACATTTTAACAATAACAACAAAAACAACAACAATTATTTTCCATATGAAACATCTGTGCAAATATTATCTCAATATGAGACATTGATTCAAATGCAACATGTATAGTGGTTGAAATAAACTTCCTAAAACATGTTGACAAGCTATAGTCCATCAGCTGTCTGTAATTTTCTGGAAAAAAATTGCTCAGCTTTATTTTGCTGTTCAGATAATTTTCTCTCCATTTTTTTCCCATTCCCTTTCATCTCTTCTCCCATAACACCAATACAAAATACATGCAGGAATAAATGATTTCATGGAACAAAATCAGGTTTCATCTGCCCTGAAACAAACAACTCACTGGAAGTTTTTAACGAAACGTTTTTTTTGCCATGTAATACTCTCCGTCTGCGATTTGCTGGATCCGACAGGTATCGGTCTCAGCTGCACGACTGGAAATCTGGCGCCAGCAGGGTTTTATTTTCTGCTCAGCCTCCAGCAAAATTCTTATTGACTATTTTAGCAGTTTTGACTTCAGGGACTGGCGTATTATTTTTGACTCCAAGGCAGGATGGATAGCTGATAGCAGGTGGCCCTGTGGGACCTGCGTGCTGCACCTCGCTGTACTTGTTATGTGGGTACTACAGTGAGAGCTAACATCCCTCTGCCCACATTTTCTGGCTGCAGAGCAAGAGAGTTATAGCACTCACCACTGAGCTGGAGAACAGCCATCAATTAGAGCAAGTATGCAGGGACTGCGGTCACAAAACCCATATTAGTATCTGAGAACAAACAAATCTCTTTGTGTTTGCCATTCTGCTGCCATTTCCACTAACTACAGATGCTCCTGAAAAAAACAAAAGGGAAAAAAAAGAAAACTTAAAAAGTCATCCCAGGAATGCAGCTGTCTTCTCACTTTAAGTGAGGTCATTCAGCTTCATAGGCAAAGGAAAAGAACAGTAGAGAGAGCGCTGAAAGGGAGATTATGTTTCCTTTGGAGCTGCTGTTATAGCGCATGCCCTGCAGAAGATGCTTATTTACTCCTAGCGCAGCTCCTGCTCCCTGAACAGTTCTCCTTGCCTTGGTCTCAGGCTCCTTGGAGGAGAGGGGACAGTTTCCTTTCTTTCCCACAAAGCTGCCGGAGACAATTTAGGTTTCAGGCTGTCTTTAAAAGATCCTCTCTGTGCCTTTGGTAGTCAGGAGGACCTGAGCCATTGCCACCACTTTCCTGAAGAATTCATCAAGAATTGATGAATTAAGAACTTTTATTATTATTATTATTATTATTATTATTATTATTATTATTATTATTGTTGTTGTTGTTGTTATTATTGTTATTGTTATTATTGTTAAAAATTAACCATATGAACTCTTTCTCTTCAGATGAGCGGATAACAGGCTCATTCCAGAGTAAGGAATACAACGTGCAATTGTTTGTCTACAATACTCATTCTATTACATCCCCCTTCCACTTCCCTCAAGGGTTTTTCAGGTCTACATGCACATGGCTGTCCAGTCCCACACATCTTTGCATGTCATTTCTGCTCCAATCTATACATTGGTGGAGACTAACAGAAGCGCAGTAGCATTGTCTTTAGTTTATCTATCTCACTTGTTGCAAAATACACCGGTAAAATCATACGACCAAAAATAAGTTTTCATAGACATGGCCCAGTTGTTTCCAGTAATTACACTGTAATTCCATGGAATGAGATGGGCTAGATCCTTCTGGGAAAGTCACGTTTCTCTATGATTTGGCTAACCTTCTCTGGAGACAACATTAGTGCTAGATACTTAATCTGGGCTTCAGACGTCAGGCATAAGCATATATTTTACTAGCTGCTGTTGGCAATCTTGCCAGCAAGACTTTGAAAGAACAACTTGGACGTATCAGAAGTACTTCCTTTTATAACAAAATAACCTTTTAGTCTAGACACTGTAGTGGTAAAGGAGATAACTGTGCTAGCACTTCTAGGAGTGAACAGTCTGGGCACCTAAATAAAGGTTTTCAAATGCCTTTCTGGCACTCACAAGTCTGGTCAATTTGTTAGACTGTAGATAAGATGATTGCTCCAAAGATTCCCACTTTTATCATTAAAACGGAATGTTCTGTTCAGAAATGTAGCCTGAATGGGAGGCAAACGGATTGCAAAAGTTGGTCCTGATTTCACTGCCCTTCACATTCTCAATGCTAAATTATAGACACTATTCCTTAGAAAAAAATGGAGGAAAAAGTCCTGTCTTGTCCTGTAGTTGCAGCTTGGTATCAGGGGTATGACAGTCATGGTCATGGGTATGAGAAGTGGCCTGGACAGCAGGACACTGAATCCAGGGTCAATATTCCTGTGACTACTAAAGTCATCTGTAAATCCTGAGGACTTCTTTCTCTTTCTGCTAGAAACAGGGTTTCCACAAAACAATTTCACTCACTCCCAGAACATCTCCAACCAGCCCTTGTTTGTTGGCTCTCAGCGTACCTCTTTTAGTGGTAATTTAGAGAGAACAGAAGTGTGAGAACCTGATAGCCAATTTTCCTGCTGAGCTTGTAAGACAAACCCTTGAAAGCTAAGATTATTTATATAAAATATATATATATATACACATTATTTATATATAAGCACTATGGAAAATATAAGTTAGAGTCTCCTGAAACATGGCCTGAATCATTCTGTATACTCTCATGTGGAAAGCGTGCATGCTTTCATATATGTCTCACACACACCTATGTATACAGAGTGAGCAATAGCAATATCAGTGTATAAAGAGAGATGGGGAACTCTTTTTCTTTCCCGCAAAAGCAGTCTTTGAAGTTGCTCAATGTGGTGCTGTTCTAGCTCAGAACAAATTTAGAAAATGAACTCACTGAAAAAGTTTCATTTTTCTCCTTGACCTGGCACCTCTCAAAAATGTTTGGGAAATGCTATGAAAGAATGTGTATACACGGAGCTTTCCAAAAAAAGTTCAATGAGAGATACCTCACACACCCATGAGAAGAAAGCTTATTTTATCTGTGCTGGGTGCAGGGGGACAAAATACATAGAATACATATTCCTGCAGGAGATGAAATTCATTTTAATTAATTGGGACCTCAAAAATCAGGCACTAAAGACGTTAATCAACTAACTGACCTTCCACGGTGTTGACTTTACCTGCTATCTCTTGCTATTTAATAACTCAGTTTAGCAAAATGTAACGTTAAACAGCCAGGACAACACTAGGACCTGAGTTATAGAACTACTATCAACAGAAGATACTGAGTCCTGTCATTAAACCAGAGCATTTGTTCCCTCCCGCATACCCAAAGGTTGCTAAAAGATGCTTTTTTTGATGGAGAAATGTATGTACAATAAATAAAACATCAAGACTGATTTTCTTCCTTTAATGGTTTGTGTTAATTCACAAATGCATGATGGAATTAATGGAAAAGCAGCTGAGAGAGGCAACACCTTGCTTGCACAGCTGGTCTGTGCTATAACATGCATATGAAAATATCACATTGTTCAGGAAGAACAAGGAATAATTTGAGTATCAGAAATAATAAAGCCCAGGCTTCAAAATGCTTATCTATCTCCTGTACACTGAGCTGAACAACACTACACTGAATGCATCCCCTATTAGACATCAGAGAATCTGAATGACAGCTTGATCATACAGGCCTCACTTCCTAAAGAAACTAAGGTAAAAATTGTTGGGTGATTACTTTTAATTCTCCAAGATGCAACTCCAGCATGCAATGAGGGAAAGATATTTTGCTGTTTAATTTCATCTTTTTTATTTTTCCTTTCAGCTGTAAAAACAATTCTCCCTCCCTCCTTTTGTCCCTCCTTCCCTCTTCCCTGTTTGTCTTTCAAAGACCTGCTGCTGTAGAGGACCTCTTAACTCTTAACAGACAGAATAGATGATAAAGGGTGAAAAATAAATATGCAAAATGTAAAATCAGGAGCTCTAGAGTGCAATTAGAAGAATTATTTAAAATGACTTTAGTCTTCTTTCATATTATTCCTTTTTAAACTAACAGATTGCTTCACTAACCTATTACACAAACAACAATCTGTTTTCCTGACACTGGTGTGTATTAACTGGGAGGTGTTACCATACCCAGCGGACAGAGAATGAATTGAAGGGATTTTATCCAACACTGAAACAAGCCCCTCCATGGCACATTCATACACAATATATATAGCTTTAGAAAGGGCTTTTCTTGAGATCTGAAAGGCAACAGAATGAAATTTCCCATGCTTGTCATTTATGTAAGAAATCTGGGGATTGCCATAAATCTACCAGTAGGGAGGAGCAGGAAAGAGGGATGAGGATCCCATTCAGGCAGCTGGAAGAGAGGAAAAAATCATTCCATGGGAAGCTCACCAACACCTCAGCTTTGTAAAATGTGCTTAAATATTGCCTGGTGGGATAAACCATGACATTTGCATTAGGTTAAGATTTAACTGACACACAGGAACATCATGCTGCAAAGAGGATGACATCACCTGATGGTCTGAACACTTTACAAATTACCCTTTTTTTTTTGTCTTGCAAAGAGGAGTACATCATATGGATCTGTTATGATAAAAAAGTCAGGTATCAGAGAAAAAGAGTGGGAGGATTGTGTGCCCCAGCAAGTTGTTTCTCCAGGAAAGCTAATGTTTCCTGGAGAGAATTCTCAGTTATTATAAAGTTATACTTAATTTTATACTCTTGACTTCCATCTCGGCCCAGCTCAAAACAACAAAAAATTCTGAACAAATAAATATACATTTTCAGTGTAATTTTATCAATAGTATTATTTCTGGAAAGAAAGAGAGAGTCTAGCAAGTAACTTATTCTTCCCGTTGAGAGATTTGGCTTGTGTCATTTTCGCATAGCCCAAAATTTTAAACATCTGCCTCTAATTAACAAGCATTTTTCTACTAGGAGCAATGATTGCAGTGTCTGAAAGTGCTATTACCCAGATATGATTCATTTCTCGCTCCTAAGAAACTCATCTTATGTCCTGAAATTTGAGACTTGTAAATTCTTTATCTAAATATTTATATTTGCTACTTAGGCCCTGATTATGCAGGTGCTTAAATTTGCAATGCTTTAATGATGTTGATCTCTAAATGCATAACATACGTGTAAGTGTTCCCCAAGTTAGGGAACTTTTCCGTCAGAAGCATTTCCAGTTTCAGGTAATTTATTGGTTTTCTCCTATGTGACACTTTTTAATTTTTACAGAGGTTTTTCACCCTCAAGATTGAAGATACAACTTCTTATTTTGGCTGTGAATTTCCTTTCTCAAATTCTAACACAAGGAAAAAAAAAAAACATGTAACTAAAAATAACAACAGAAAAGTAAATTTTGTGTCTAAATGGTGATTTTGAACAGATGTGAGTTTTTTTTTCCCTTAACATCCTTAAAAATAAACCTTTTTTTTTCTATATTTCACTGAATGGAAGATTATATCAGAAATATAATCTGGGCTGTATTTTTTTTCTAAGTGTAATTCTCCGAGGTGAATTTATGTGGAGATTAAGAGGGCCTCTCCCCTGGCTGTTAGTGCTGCCTGGCCAGATGATGAGAGGATGATGCACGATGGTGCCATGCCCTTCCCACACCCAGGATAATACATAATAGCTGAACACAGGCTTGGAAAGGACATTGCCATGCCTCAAATATATATGTAATTAAAATTAAAGTCAAGGAAGGGTTTTTTTTATTTTTGGGTTTTTTTTTTTTTTACTGTGGTTTAGCACATACAGCAGTGCTACACACAGAGAAGATAGAAGAAAAAATGTAAAACTATTTACACTGTTAAAACATATAGAACAAAGGAGAAGGCCACCACTGGCATAAGTCCTCTCCTAAACTAGTGGCTACACAGGCTTTATGCATCATTTATTATTCTGTTTATCAGGTAATAAAATAAAATACATAATAAAATGACAACCTGGAACTTCAAGTCACTTTTTAGATTTAACTTATATTTTCCATCTAATCTAGGGTCAGACAGGTTCAGGGGAATGTCTTGGGAGAAAGCACATTCCTCCATATAGCCTTCACACCTGCCTCTACCAAAGACATTTACAACCACAAGCCCTGGTGCTTCACAGAGTTTCATGGCTAAGAAACTTCTTTTTCCTTAGATGGGCTTGATAGGGGTTACGGTGATTAAAGTATCTTATCCTGAAGATTCTGTAAAAAAGGCAAAAACAAATATCATACTGTTTCTCAATGAGGTGCCTAAATTTAAGCTATATTAGGAAAATCAAGCTCTGAGAAGTACATTGAAATCAGAGGAAAATAGTAATATCTGGCACTGCTGAAATTGAGTAATATTTGGCACTGATGAAATCAAGTCCCCAGCAGCTTGATCTACATGATTCAATACGAATGCATTTCCTCAGAAGCAAGAACAATTGAACGTGGTAAGTGTGATACTACGTGACATATGAAAGCATAACACTTATTGCTGATATTTTGGTTCTTGGTCTTAAATTACCAGTTTTTCCCATCCCTCTCTGCTTTCTAGATGTGTGAAGTGACTGTGAATTTTCCAGGGGCTGTATTGGGTGTCCAGAAGGGCATCCGAATTCATGGACTCAATTGCAGAGTGTAACACTGGCTATTTCTGTGGAGTACATTGTTTATACTATGGAAAATAGGGATTCACATTTTTTAATATCCCACTAGGTGAGGTAAGGAGATTCATTCCTGCTGTATGAACCTGGGAGAATTTGGAATCTTCCTAACTAACAGGTCTCTCCTAGGAGTTTGAAAGGTTTGGGAATCATCTGGGGCTTTGTTGTTTGCTGTTGTTGTCAAATACTGGAACATAGTCAAAATGCTTCTTTGGACACTTGGAATGGAAAATATTTGGAATTTTATTAGCTTATATTTTTGTTTTGAAATTTGATTGCATTTAGATTTAAAAATAAAAACATTAAAGAAAGGTCAAGTTGTTAGAGCAGTTAAAATGAAATTCCTCAGCTGAAATGGATGGAGGAATCTTTCATCTGAGTTCACATTCGAGGTTCTAAGTTTTCATCCCTCCCTGGGATGAAAGAAATGGAGAAAATAACAGTCATGCCATTTCTTACTGTCTCTGTCCATGACATGTTATCTTAACTGAAATCACCCAAAGTGTTTGTGCTATGGACAAAGAGTGTTTTTTTTTAAATGAAAACTTTTATTTTTCCGTACTCTCCTACACCCCGTTTTGGCATACATTCATTCACTCGTTTCATGCTTCTTTCTTAAGTCCAATAGATGACCAATGCACGGTCCTACAGGACATTTGACACAGCAAATGCTCTTAAGAGAACTCAGACATGGGCTGACTTAATGTAAGAGATAATTATTTCATTTTTAGAGTTTTTTACTTTTCTGGTATTGCTTTAAGTTTAGGAGTGCCTGTTTTTTTTATCAAATTGATTTTTTTTTTTTTTAAATCAGATTAAAGAAACAGAGAAGAGATAGCACTGGCTATTGCATTAGTGCATATTGCATTATGATCTAAGCAACATGATACTAATAATATATTTACTGGAATGTTATAAAGGGAATAAATCATCTCTCTTGAATTGGAAAGCACTGGAGAGGACTGACATAAAAGCATTTTACTCCTGGCTACAGTGGATTCCAACATGAATTTTGCATCTGTTGCCTTTATCAAAAAGGACCAGATCTCACACAACTTATTCACAAACTCAACCTCCTATTCTACAAGTGGAGATGTAATTAAGTGGGAGAACTTGTGAAAATTAGGCCCTGTCTCATAAAGCCGGGAGGTTGAAATCATGACTGTAAAAAGCAGCTGATGACATTTTAGGCTCACTGACTTCCCGGCACTTATTTAACTGTGACCATTTCAATATGACCATGCTCTAATATGATTATGGTCATTTACACTGGTCTGATGCACTTGCAAAGAGTCCAAGTGTCTCCAGTGCTTTCTCTTTTGGCCTCTGACATGCTGACCCACATCAAAGACTTGAATATGGGTGCCGAAAGCTCCGCATGCGATAAAGTGTATGTGGAAAATATGCAAATCATCCCAGGGAAGAAATTTCCATTTCTGTACCAGTAGTTTTCACTTTAATACTTTTGCCTTGAAGATTTTCATTTTCTTAGAGGAAGGGGGAGGAAGGGGAAGGATAATCACTCTCAAGTTCCATTTCTGTTGTTGCAGTGTCCTGATACCGAGATCCCATTTCTCAGGCTTTATTGACTTTGATAAAAGCCTTTGACTTGCTGAACTTGATCTCACTTTAGGTACAACTATGGAATTATGGATTTCCTGACAAAATAATTAATCTGTCTGTTTCTTTCTCTCTCTCTCTCTTTACATGTTTGTGGGAACCCAATAAACTCATTTATAAAATGTATGCAATTTCCACCTAGAAACAGTAATAATATTTCCCCATAAACTACCAGGAGAAATGACCAAAATAATCTCTGCCTTTCAGGACTAAATACAAGGAGGTGTCAGAAGCACCATCACTTTAAAAGTCACACTAATTAACACACTTGCAAGAACTCTTAAAATAGAGTCTAAGAAACACACAATTGGAATTAAGTTTTTTTTTTTTTTTTTTTTTTTTGGTTAAATCAGTTCAATGGAGGGGGATGCTTTCATGTTCTGCCCTAGCTTTGTCCAAATCCCTTTATTACTTTGCTTTGGGAAAGAACATAAAAGTAAATTCTGTTTAGCATTGAACTGTAGGAGATGGTGAAGCAGTAGCTATTAAGTGCCATGTTAGGTGACCCTAATTTGTTGGATTTGGAAAGAAAACAGATATAGCATGAATTAAACAGTTGGTTTGTTTGCTTTTGTTATAACATCAGGGTGTAATAACTTATATTCTGAACATAAATATATTTGTGCATAGAATGTCTAGTACTCTACCTGGACAAAATAAATAATGGAGAATATAGTCATTTTAAAAATAGAGAATTGAAGTCAATTTTTTGGGGGTCACTTGGAGTATGCTGGGACCAAGAGATTTCTGTCCTGCTGACATTCCGCAACTAAGACAGTTGAGGAAGCTACCACAATTTAATAAGTCTATGGATCAGCTGGATTGTGGGTATGGTATGCATGTACACTGGTACTCTGCATCAGTGAAAGATAATGATGTGACTTATCTTGATTGTGGTCCAAAAAACACTGAAATATCCTATGCTAGTAGGGGATGAGGAGCATCTATGCCATGACTAACATCAGAAAAAAATGGATTCAGGAATTCCAGAGAAGGGAATTTCGGTGAAAATCAATGACGCAAAAGTTACAGACTTTCTTCCGCGTCTGAGGTTTCAATTTTCACGCAGATCCAAGTTTCAGGTGCTTATATTAATCACTATTTCCCTCTTAGTCCACCTGTTTTTCACAAGCAAACAAGTAGGAAAGAAGGAAAGACCTAGTATCCATCAGCATTAGTGAGCTCTACCATCCTAAAGAAATCAGAATATTGCAGCTCCCTCTTGCTGGCGAGTTGCTTTCCCATTTTTTTTTAGTTGTTTTTTTTTTCTAGAATTCACCCATCATTTTCATTTCTCTCATGGTCTACTTTAAGCTCCAAGTTGTGCTTGATTCAAGGAGACAAGATGCTCCTGGCAGAGTAGGTTTAACATTTCTGCTAATAGCCTACTCATTTAAAAAAAAAAATAACTTCAGTTCTAAGACATACTCCTCCAAGTTTTGGAGAGTTGTTCTTCCCTTATTCAGTATTAAAGCTTTGTCTACTGTACCTTGCACTTGAAGTTGAGTGAAATTTTTCATCTGATGACAAGATGCCTTCTGGATGGTATGACATTTTGCGCTCTTTTCAGGGAATTCTAAGTCACTTGTCAGCTGCTGTTTCTTCCACATCCTGATTATCAAGTCTCATGGGATATTTCCTCAGTTTATACACTCCATGATTTTGTCTTGCATTTGGTGGCATGAATGAATTGGTAATTTAAGAGAAATAATCCTACTGATAATTACTATGTTTTAAGGTTGAGTTTTTATTTTGTTAAAGTTTTTAGCTTGCTTAGGGAAATAAGTTGATCCAGTTATAGGCATGGACATATCTCTACAACTTAATACTGATCATTGGACCAGCTTCTGCTAAAGATTTCTTCATGAGAAGCTTAGGAATTTGAACTATGTAGCTGATGGCTAAAGTATGGAAATGATGAGATGTGCCTAAATTCCTGCTCTTAGATAAATCACAAAACTCTCTGCCAGTAAACTGAAATTAAACACTTTGGGATACTTCAGTTTCTGAAGTACTTCACTGCTTGCCTCACAGTATCCCCGTAGTACCATCAGGCAATTCGTCTGTTTCCAGAAGTCTGAGTATTAGTGTAGTTGTATAATTTGGAATCAAGCAGTTCTTTCCCTCCCTGCTTCTGTTCATCTTCTGGGGATGCTCAGCACTTTCATGATCTCTTCTCTTTTCTTGCCCTACTTTTGTCCTGCTTTTGTCCATGTGTCACAGGTCTCAATATCCTCAGTCATATTTGGCCTGGGTATTGTTTTCGTGGATGCTTTTTAAATGTTTGCCTTCTTGAGATAACCTCTGCTTTCGTTGATCAGTGTTTTAATTCAGCTGAATACCTTTGTGATACTACTATATTTTTTTCATTCACCTATCATGATGTTGTCTTACCCTTTGCAATTGTCAGTTCTAACAGAACAGTATATCAACATCTGATTATTTTTCCTGGTAGAGAGACTTCAGATTCTTTCCTTGCCTTGAAAATGGCATGCAGCCAACTTGGCTGAGGATTTCCATATCTTTTATGTTTTCTTTAGTTTCATCTGGGTTAAGACTGTCATATAGGGGGCTATTTTCATATTTTCAATGTGCAGACTTTTCTGGATGAGAAATCAGTTTTATACATCTCATTTCATTACATGTGATATTTCAGTCCCAGTACCATTTGCTGAAGTCATGCTGAAAATGGGTCTTCTAAAATAGTTCCCCTTCCGTGAAAATAGAGCACACCCTTCCCATGTTGGTCATAGTAATATCCATGCAAATCTTACCAGAAGTCCCTTGGAGAGAATGACGCCATAAACCATGCTTCAGTCACACCTCTGTGCATAGCTTCTTTTCCCAAATAATCTTTTTGGGATAGATATGTGTGTAGGTTTTTTTGGGACATGACGTGAATCAAGTAATCATTTTTACAGGATGCTTTTATCAGTTGGTGCAGACAAGGGTTCACAAACATCTGAGAAACTTTTTAATGTGTTTCTGTGCACATATGTGCTCACAGTATTGGAAGCCACTAGAGCAAGTTGTACTACATATATGTTTTCAACCAGTTACAACCTTTTCTTCATCTTGTTTGCAATCCATTTCATATGTATTTGGTGGCTCTTCCTTGCAAACAGATGGGATTGGGATTGTGACCTGCCACAGCTTCTGTCATTCCACTTTGGTGAGCTGTGGATTTGCAGGTGCAAATGCTAAACTGGAGGCAGTGACGAGTGATTCGGACCAGCTCCTGATCAGGGCTGCTGGTGCTGATTTCCCTCTGCAAGTTGTGGAAAGAAGCAGGAACCCACCTGTTGGAGGAACTTGACTGAGGTAAGGCAACCTCTCTCTAGCAAAAAAAAAAAAAAAAAGGAAAAGTTAAAGTCATGGTATAACCTAAAACTTATCTGGATTACAAGGTATGGCACACTGCTCATATAAGGCAGAACATGTTTCTTGGGCCCTCAGGCACTATCAGACAGGTGATATCCCATTATTTCCTGCAGTCAAGTGAAGCCAAAGAGACTAAGCACTCAAACCTACCCCCAAGGAAAACTTTTGTGAAAAAAGCAAATGGAAATGGATCCTGTATTCTCAAAGCTTAGATTAGTTCCAAGCAAGTAAGGGCACAGCAGACAAAAGCAAACACCTCAGCCTGTATCTGCTGAAGTCTGCAAATCAGCTGGTCTAACTTGCCGTGTATCCGTGGAACACAGAATGAGCCGCAAAAGGAAGACATTTGTTCTGGGAAACTGGAGAGGTGTGCAAGCACTGAGCGGAAACAGAACTGTCAAGTTCAATACGACAGCCTGAAATAGTCGAGAAACCAGAGAGTAATGAGGTCACTGCTGGCTCTGAGTAAGGATTAGAATATAGGGTTACTGCAGTATCTTGGGAAAAAAAAAATGGAATGTTTAGGAATCATCAAGTAATTGAGAAGTTGAGAAGAGTGGCTTGGAAAGACATGAAGCAATATCGAGCTCAGGAATGCTCAACTGAGAAAGGACAGCTTTCAGGTTAAGATGAAGTGCCTACATGTGAGTTGTTAGGTGTAAGATCTTAGTAGTCTAAACTGAAGCCATTGGACAACTAGTCAGCAGAGTCAGTAGAACCTGTCGTAAAAATGATTTCCTCTTAGAGCAGACAGCTACACTAGCTGCCTGAATGCTCTCCGTCATACTGACAGCAGCCTTATTTCAGTTAAAAATCTAGGCGTTTTGTGCCACTTGAGATGCCCTGTACTTTTTGACAAACACTCTGGGGCTGGCAGATATGACACAGGAGCTACGGGACATACAAGATCCTACAGATCAACAATTACAGACTGTGTTATAGTCTAGAAAATCTCAGAGAACACCTGAAACCTAAATTTAAGTAACTGAATAGAGCTTTCAACTGTGACGAGATCATGGATACCTAGCTCACTTACTCAAGTGTCTAATCTGTGATGTGAATCTCATCTTAAATAATTATAATGTGATTAATTCCAGCACTAGTCTTACACAAGGGAAATTTGTACAGGTAGGCCCATATTGAGATTTATTCAGTCTGAACTCGTCTGAGGTGGATTGAGGACTGGCTGGATGGTACAGCTCAAAGGGTTGTGATCAGTGGTGCAGTCTAGTTGGAGGCCTGTGTTGAGCGGAGTCCCCCAGGGGTCAGTCTTCAGTCCAATCCTGTTCAATTTATTCATCAGTGACCTGGATGAAGGCACAGAGTGCTCCCTCAGCAAGTTTGCTGATGATACGAAGCTGGGAGGAGTAGCGGATACTCCAGAGGGCTGTGCTGCCATCCAGAGGGACCTGGACAGACTGGACAACTGGGCGGTCAAAAACCTCATGAAATTCAACAAGGCCAAGTGCACGGTCCTGCACCTGGGGAGAAACAACCCCAGACACCAGTACAGGCTGGGGACCGACCTGCTGGAGAGCAGCTCTGCTGAGAAGGACCTGGGCGTCATGGTGGACGACAGGTTGACCATGAGGCAGCAGTGTGCCCTCGTGGCCAAGAAGGCCAGTGGGATCCTGGGGTGCATTAAGAGGAGCATCTCCAGCAGGTCGAGGGAGGTGATCCTGTCCCTCTACTCAGCCCTGATGAGGGCACATCTGGAGTACTGTGTCCAGTTCTGGGCCCCACAGTACAAGAGGGATGTGGAGCTGCTGGAGAGAGTCCAGCACAGGGCCACGAGGATGATCAGGGGCCTGGAACAACTGCCCTGTGAGGAGAGGCTAAGGGAGCTGGGCCTGTTCAGTCTGGAGAAGAGAAGGCTGAGAGGGGCCCTGGTCAGTGTCTATAAGTACCTCAAGGGAAGCCGTGGAGGCAAGGAAGGATGGGGCTGGCCTTTTTTCAGTGCTGGCCACCAACAGAACTAGAGGGAACGGCCACAAACTGAAACACCAAAAGTTCCACAGGAACTTAAGCAAAAATTTCTTAGCACTGAGGGTGACAGAGCACTGGAACAGGCTGCCCAGAGAGGTTGTGGAATCTCCTTCTCTGGAGATCTTTCAAACCCGCTTGGATGCAGCCCTATGCCCCGTGCTCTGGGTTACCCTGTGTATTCCAAGGGGTTGGACTAGATGATCTCTAAAGGTCCCTTTCAACCTTAAAGATTCTATGATTCTATGATTCCTTCCTTTTCTTATGAATAGTAGTTGAATCATAGGGCACAGTACTTGAGATAAAGGAGAGAGCAAAGAGAATATATTAAGGGTATATATCTGTGGCTTTGGAAATTGAGTTTTGTATTGATGCTATCTCATTTATTTAGAAAAAAAAAAAGACATTACAGACATAGCTAGCCAAGAACTAAATAATTAAGACAAGTCCAAAAATCTGGAGAATACAAAATTCTCATAGTGTTTTTTTAAAAAAGAACAAGACTGGAAATCATTGTCTAATCCTTTATCTATCAAAGTCTTCTTTAAAGATATAAATGTGTAATCTATGATAAAATTTCAGATTTCCTGGAAAACTTTCATCTTCAGTAAGAAAAGTGAAGTAAAGAGAAGAGAGAATTACAATATTCTTTTAGGCAGATGGAGATTTCTGATGTTTTTTTTCTTCATTTATAGGTCATTTATGGAAGTTTATTTGCACAAAATGAAAAGTGGTGTTGGTGCTTCTACTTCTTCTACACTGATTGAAGCAATTTCCTTCCTCCACAAAACAATTAAAAATCTTGGTCTCACACACGCACACAAAAAGGACATTTCTATTTCGCAAGCAGTTTTATTGGTCAGTAATTTTGTCATTCTGTTTTGCCGGTGCTGTCAAATGGCAAGTAGTTAAACATGATTTATATTTATGGTTATTATGTGCTTTTGATAGAGAATGAATGATTAGAGTGCCACATTTCATGATATTCCCTCTCTGTGAAATGTCTTGTCTTTTTGGCTTCTCCACAAGTTTTGGACATGTTATTTTTAGTATTATTATTATAATTTCTTGGTACCTGTGCTTCTAAGGCTCCTTCTGACTTTAATTAAAGTGTCCTTAAGCTTGTGGATGTGAAAAGCTAACAAGTTCACCCAGTCAAGATCCCTCCTAATTACAATGCAAAGTAGGAGTTCAAGTGAGGAGAACATCAAACAGTTTTTATGTGACATATGAGAGCTTGACACTGTATTTTGACAGGTCTCTTGTAGAATGCATGATGCTACTAAAATGAATTTTAAAAGTAATATCCCAGCTTACACATCAGCCACAAAACATGCAAATGGTGTAGAGAGCAACTGTATTGTGCTGTATGAAGCAAAAGACTGTGTTTGACGTGTTATTGACTCGTTATATAAACAGTATCCAGACAGGATCCAGAATATGATGACTTCTGTTGTTGCTTTTGAATGTGATGGCACTTAGATATGAACCAAATCTGCAGGCTACATCTTCAAATTGATGTGGTTGCTCTATGAAACGTTAAGCAGTGGACCTTCAGACTTGCCAATAAAAGTCTTCTATAGCATGGGCTAGACAGTGAAGCCTTTGTAGGCAAGGATAGAGTGGAAACACATTTTCTGTAGGTCTGGCATGGAAAAGGAGGTGTAATACAAGCAAAAAAACATCAGAAATCTGTGAGTCATAATAGATTCCTTTTTCACCCCTATGCCTAATCGTTTTAAGCTGTACGGGGCCACATGGTAGGTGTCTGGAAAGCCAGGCTGCAACCCAGTGTCACCCTTATTTTTAGGTTGCTGTTCATCTATGCCAAGCTGAGATGAGTCGTGCCAAGAGGTGTCTGTTTTTTCCACTGTTAGTAAGAATGAAGGTGGCTACCTTCGACGTCCATCCTGTAAGCATCTACACTTACTCACGTGAATCCCACGTATATACCAATCCACCTGCCTATGTCCTCTCCTGAAATTTAACTCTCTGATTAAGCATATAGTATGCAAACCAGCTGAAGAGGAAGACAAGCTGGGCCTGGGATATGATTAGCGCAGAGCCAGAACAAGGAGGCATTTTTCACGGGGACTTTTCCACTTTTCATGGAATGCTTATTGCTGTTGCTAAAATTATAATTCTAGTGGCAAAAAACTATACCGTTCTGCCGAGGCCTTATGACATTGCAAAAGGATCAGAAAAAGAACCCAACATGTGTTAAGGAAGCATCAGGGAAGAGTATGCAAGGTTATTTGCCCGACCATCAGCACCAGTTGTAGTTCACAGTCATCAGAATAGCCTTGAACATCCTATGGTTAGAGTTGCCATCACGAGAGCTGGAGTGGGTGAGTCAAGTCCTTTGGGTGTGCGGATGAGTGTGCAGGATGCCGGTGTGACAAAAACCTTTTATTTCACAGTTCACGGTGCCTCTCAGCAGCGACTGCAGTAGCAAGATCGATATGCTAAACGAGAAGAGGAGGGAAAAGGAGAAAAATGAGAAAAAGAACAGAAGTGCGTAGTGAAGAGGAGGAGGGAAGGGAAGGAATGGGATCTGTAGTGTGAAAAATGCCACTTTCTATTCTTTTTTTTTTTTCTGACAGTTGCACACGGCTAATCACACACCTTTTTGAGCAAGGGTGACACTTTTGGGAGGTTTGTACAGCATCTAGTCCTCAGCGGCACCTTCTGCTTTCCACTGTTGATACGAATGCGGTGTTAATAGCAATATTACTTCACACAGTGTATTGCAGCTTGAATATTTAAAGCATCCTAAGTGCAGAGGATATGAACCAACTAACAGCCATTCATCCGAGCAAAATTCAAGACTGTGCAGCAATGGTGTTCTGCTTCGTCTCACAAGTCAGGCCAAAAGGAGACAACAGCCACCAAATTTTGCTTTCCACTCATCCCCAGCTGAGAAAAACAACTATTTCCAAGAATTGGATTTAAGTGCAAAACATGCTCAAAGCCAAAACAATGTGCACAGACAAGAAACATAATGTCTCATATATTAAAACCTCTTAGGCAGCCTTTATTAGAGACACTTTTACCTAGACCTATCTCAGCGTGAATGGTCTTGCGATGGGTTTATACAGGCAATGGTGCAGCTATCGTAACAGCCACAGGGCCTCGCTGGATGGCACGGTACAACATACTGTACTTAATGTTGACACTGTTCAGTGAAACAATTATTACAATCGATTTGACTTCTAATGTGACTTCTCTCGTAAATCTCTGGGTCATTAACCTTAACAACGTCAATGTACTGTCAGTATCCAATTCCACCAAATTAGTGTCCGAGGTAATAGGAGAAGGAATGTATTAATGTGTTATTGGTGACTAATAAAGACAGCAACCCTCTAATGTGCTATGAAGAACAGCTGAAGCATGCAAAGCGAGAGGAAGCAGGCAAAGTCAGAGGAGCAGGCACATTTGGTGGTGTACGGCAGGTCCCCAGATTAGGTGTTAAACAGCTTAAGGTCTTTACCACAAGCTCAGGAGGACCAGGGCTGTGGCAAGGTCCATGGCACATGGCAAATGAGCAAAGCATATCATTTAGCACCAGGTAAAAAGAATCATTCTTCACAAAGCAGCACTTCACATTCCAGCAGCTGAAGAGTAGCATCATGCCAAATCATATGCCTCTATGACTAGAAAGAAAGAGAAAATATGTGTGTGAAAGTATTTAATTTCCTGAATTCCTAAATATGTCCCGAAGCCTAGCTTGTGCATCAGAAAACTTAAGTTATGGAGTGCTGATATAAATAGGCCCTTGCATCAGTGCCGTCCAGTTTATCTTCCAGTTGCCAGGCCCTAAGTGACATCTCCTGTTATTGCTTGAGACTGCTCTTTACTGAGACGATAGGTGTCACAGCCCATCACATCCACCGCAGCGAAAGGAGGGCCGAGCGCTTGCAGCGCAGCGGAGAGGGTGCAGCGAGGGTCCCCAGGGAGCAACCAAGTAAGTGCTGGAATCCCCCTGACATCCCACTGTCGGAAGAAGCACCGTGCTTGCAGTTGACTCCTGCCAGCTTGCATTAGTGGAGAGCAGTGCGGTGGGGAGAGCGGCACAGCAAAGGCAGGATTTAGAAGATCCCCTTTAATGCCCAGCAATATCAGCCTTTGCCTCTAATTACTGAATGGGCAACACATTTTCCAGTAAAAACCATATTCAGATGGTTTTCAGCCTAGCATAGGATAATGTTTCAACAGATGTCTCTCAGTAATAATGAAGAAAAAGAAATTATTTTCTTCCCCAAATTCCCAGAGATCTTTATAGATTATAAATAGGAATTACCAATTCAGCAACATAGCAGAAATGCTTTAAAAATCAACCCTTCAGGAAAGAGTAAGGGGCCATGAAGAATTAGTGGCAAGTTTAATCATGAAGGGAGCATTTATTGAACAAAATACATCAGGCACTTCATTTAGGGATTGGCGGGATCACAGGGTTAATACCTTTTCTTATAGAAAAGTGGTATAAGTATTAAAGTTTATCCTATAATTGGGATTTCAGTCCTAGGACTGAAAAACTTCATTCTGTGTTCTGGTAAAGCAATGCTCCTGATGCTTAATTTCCTTCCTGAAAATCCCTGCACATAAATAAATAAAATCAATACAAAACAAATTATAATTCATATATTTTTCAAAACAGCTAATAAATATGTAAAAAAAAAAAATCAAATCTTCAGCAATACTTTTATACAACTAAGAAATTCTGTCCTATATAGTTGACCAAAATCCGTGCTTATTCATTTGCTAAAAAATTCATTTTCTCCCATCGTGAAAACCCAATGAAACATGCAGTCAAAAACTCATGAGAAGTGAATTTTTATCTGACTCTACTCCTGGAAAAACTCTGCTGAGATAGCCTGATGCCAAACCATCAAAGAGTTTCTGATAGTATCAATGAATTCTGTCACTCTTTGCCACTTATCATTAGTCTCATTGAATGGGATTACTTTCACCAAAATTTAGGCATCAGAAAAGTTAGGTGTCTATGCTAGTCAATGAATAAATCCCCCAGAGGGAGGGTCACTGCATGCTGACGCATATAACTAGGTTGGGTCTATCTTTCCCAACTGATGGAAGAAAGGGCTGATAAAAACTTAAGGCTTTTGTATGATTAAATTCATCATGACAAGTCATACCTTTTTTGATCAATAGTGGCTGTAATTAGCTTGTGATGAGGCAGTGGCATATCAGACAACAAAGTCTGTGTTATGTAATTAAAAAAGGTGCAGTAAAGGTGATCCAAAGGGAACTTTCTTGGTTGACTGTGCTGCATTGGGTTATCATTTTGATTCATTTCCTCTCTTGGATGCCAAAGCAGAAAGGAGTTAACCTTATCTTCCACTTTCTTTCCTTGCCTTTTTTTTTAATGCTAAAAGAACATGAAGTTTGACACTAGCATTGTTTTGCCTTGGGCTGTCTCTGCAAGAGAAAATGGTGGCAATAGCTCTACTTTCAGCAATGAGTATCCTAAGAACTTTTCTTATTCAGGAGGATCTGATGAGGTAGGAAGTTTTTATTTCTCCAGGCCATTTCTATGGCATGAATTATGAATATCGTGAAAATGTGGCTATTAACATGTTTAAGAATACGTTACTGCGTAAGAACCACAAATGGGGGGGTGGAAAAGGATGATATGAGATTTTGAAATGATGTGAACAAAAAGAGCAAATTTTCAGCTATGTGCATATTATCATTTGATTCTTATTTCTATCATTTAGACAAAACAATTCTGTTTTGCTCCATACAAACACACAGGATGCTTTTCTGTGTGGGTTAATTAGTATGTCAAATATCATAACTAATCTCGAGTATTTGACAGCACTTTCCTTGGATGTAATATTTTATGAACATTGGGTGGCATTTTCTCTTGAAATTCAGTCTCTTTGCATCACTCTGGAGCTGCCAAAACTTGAAACCTTTAAAAAATGGTCAAATAATGCAAAATTGTAGTTTCACGTGAAGTCTAAATTTACATAGACCAATACTACAGCTGAAAGAGGTAGTCACATCTTCTGTCATCCAGGACAGTCAACCTAGCTCCCAAACTACACTCCACAGGCCCTACATTGATTAAGAAGCTCCCTTATTCAGTTTGGCCTGTGACTGCACATGCCCCTTTTAGCACAAGGAAGGAGGCATCATGGGGAGAGAGGAGTATAATGTTATCTATCTCTTGCACTGCTGTGTTAGCTTATGCTGGTTTGAAACTCAGCATGAAACTATGAGCTGAGATCATATCATCTGCTGAGAGATATTCACCAAGAGTGGGCGTTACTCTTATTTTCCCCAGTATCAGACAGGTTGTGCATGGGAAGAGAAATAGCTGTAGTTGAGCACTTCTTCCACACTGAACATTAGCTAAGGAGGACTAAGTCTGTTGTTTATTCAGGAGAAAAGTGGACTCTCCAAGTACAGAATCTTCAAGGCAAAGAAGGGGTGGCTTTTCTGAAAGAACTACATTAGTCAAACACAAATTTTTGGACACAGTAACTGAATACATTTTCTTATTGCCTGTGTTGTGCCAGAGGTCAAACTCAATGAGATAATCCTTCTTTATGGCCTTAAAGTATATAAAAACAGATAAAATTAATCCAGGGGACACTTTTGTGCCTCTAGATGCCTAGCGAGATGTCTGCTCTATCTGACTTTTGTTATTTCGGGTCATTCTAATTCATAAGCTTTTATTTCTCTTCCATTATTGGATTTTCTGTTTTTGCAGCTCTCAGTCTTCATAGGCTGTAGGCAGAAGTAATGAGTGAGTAATGTAAGCAGCATCTTTTTTTTTTTTTGTCTCTATCTATAAACCTGGACCACAGTCTCCTTAGTTTTAAGGGTTTTTAATTTTCTATGGCCATGAGGAACACCAGAACATCACCAAGGCAGCACCTGGGCTGCAGCTCAAGTTTCTCTAATATTTGGCTCTTTCTGGTCACAACAGCTATCATCAGGCTCATCTTCTCTGTCTTGTACTAATAGAGAGGAAAGTTTTCATCTCTATCATAGTTCAGAGAAGAAGTCTGAGGAACCAAGTTTAAGGTAACAGAAACAGTAGCGTGATAGGAAAAAGGTTGAGGAGACCTCACTACCCATAAATTATTTGTTTAAAAGTGAATTTTCTTCTGCATGGACTGAATTTGATATGTTGTTGTAAACTTATGCACGATCACAGTGGCTTATCAATAATAATGTTTCCTGGCAGGTATTAGCAAATCCTTCTTGCAAATCCCAAGAGATGTGGGCAAGTGCTATTCTTGTTTTTTTTGGAAAGGAGTCAAAGAATGAGTGTCTTGCGTCGTAGTACATATGAAGACAGTGACAGAGCTGGGAACCAAACATACGTGAGCTTGAATCCCTGTCTGGATCTGTAATCAAAGCACCAACTGTCAGTAAATTAAAAATCTTATTAATTCCAATATATGTGAAAATCATACGTGTCTTAAGATGGATAAAGTAATATCTATCTGGAAGTTTCTGTGAGATTTTCAATCTTTTTTTTTTTTTTTAACCTTTTCATCAGATGTGAATGTATGCAGAACATTTCCCGTTTCCTAAGGGAAAAGGGAGAAAAAAAAGGAATGTGGATAGTCAACGAATACCAACTCATGGAAAGAAACAAGAGAGGCGTCTTGGCTTCCAGCTCTGTGGATCCTTTGTCACAGCTCTAGTGTGTTCTTTTGGACTGCGAGTGGAATGGTTTTCTTCCTAAGTCAGACACTGGCAGAGTTTTTATCTTCATCACTTTAATGGAGCATGTCCATTATTCGATGAGTTAATTTCAGAAAGGGGGCCAAGTTTGGGAGGATTAACTGCCAGCTAAAGAAACAAAGCTTTCATGATCTCCTGCATATCTTGCTCGGGGGGGAAATTGATGCAGCTTTCTATGCGTGTGCTCATTTCCAAGTGCCTTCATGAGACATGGCGTGACAAAGGCTGCCAAGTGTTTAGCACAATAAATGGAACCACATTTTAAACACAATAAAAACCTAATGAAACCAGCCTCTTTTAAAGCCACCCACCTTTAGCACAATACATTAGAGTCTTTGTAATAGAAAAGCAAAAAAAAAAAAAAAAAAAAAACCATTTATTTATGTAAAAAAGAAGAAAAGCCGTTCTCTATACATGCATAAAAATGCAAGAACCTGAGTGGAAATGAAAAAGACTTGCAGATTTAAAGGTATTGCTTAAAGGCAGCAGAGAGAGAACAAGATATATGTTCAAGGGAAATGATCTCCACAGTGCAGCCAATGACCTTGGGAAAAGACCAAGGAGCACTTCTTGAAGATGATCAAAACCCCTGGAAGCAGCTCAGAGAGTGAGATTGATCATTACCAAACTGGGAATAGAGATTAATATTTAATGCTTATAAATTTTGCTTGTTTTGTTTTGTTTTGTTTGTTTGCAACAAGGGAAGACAGAGAAGGCTTCTCTGTCCTGACTCTGGCCTAGCAGATGGGATGGCTAAGGAGGAGGAGCTGCTCATTGTGACTGTGAGAACCACCTGGAGATGTTGCCTGCTTCCAAAATCAAACCACAGAGATTGATCCTTTCCCAAAATCCCAGTGTACCGGCAAGGTAGGCAGGAAGGACAAGTCAGAAGAGGCAGGACGAAGGGGCAGTGGAAGGGGCTCCTCTGAGTGCATTGGGGCCTCCAGCCGTTGCTGTCACCCCACAGGGCCCACACTTGGTGGACCACAGCCTGGCAGAGCAGCACTACTGGTGCCCACAGTGGAGCAGCTGAGCACGCAGCACTCAACACATCCTTTGGGATATGTCCTCACCTGTTAAAGAGGACCTGCACATAGAGGTCCCCAAGGAACCCAAGGAAGTCTGGTGATCAGTATCCGTGCTTCCCTCATCTCAGTTTCCCCAGAAATGGGAGATGGTTGTAGCTAATGAAGGGGTTCACCAAGGCTGTAGATAAATTCAGCTGCTTCCGAATTTGATGTCTTCTAGATGAAATCATTTGAAATTCAATAAGAGATGCCAAAAGTGTTAAAACTGAAGACTCTGATAAGTATAGTATTGAGAAGGTTTTTAAAGTTACTTGTTCAGATAGCAACAAAGTCTTCTGTTTTGTGAGAGACAGTTTTTTTGAGGCTTAAACATATATATGTGTGTGTATATTTAGAAGAAGGTGATATTTATACACTTCTCTGGTCTTACCTTCAGATAAAGGGGAAGGTGAAATCCTACTGGGAGCAACACATTTCTCTTTATCTTCTCCTAGTATCAGGTTTTTCTGGGAAATCAGAAACAATTACGTAAGTTAAAATAGCTCCAAAGCGACTCTAACATATGCTCGTGGCCTAGATCAGAGCACCATAAATGGCTTCTGCCCTTCTCCTACATGTGCAACAGAGGGTGGGAAGGCTGTGAGGCACTTAAAATGCTTTGAAGCATATTTGGCTTCTAAAAAGGAAGTATTTCTCTAAAATATCACAAGGTCTCATATGGGAAAGAATTGGCCTGATATATTTATGGTGCAGAAGTTTTTAAGGCTGCCTTCCCTAGACATAGCCCTCAAAGTGTACAAGGAAGAAAACCAGGGCAGTGGGCACACTCACATGCTCTCCTCTCTCTCTCAATAATTTCCTTTTCCTTTTGACTTCATTGCTTACAGAGAAGCAAGTCATTTGGGTGTCATTCAAGCTTTCTTCCTTGGATGATAAATTATATTAGTCAAACACAATTTGAGCCTCTCTGCCTTTTATCCAGAAGATGTGATGATGATGATATTTGATTTTTTTTTTCTTTTGTAGCAACCTATGTTTGATGGGCTGGGGAAACAGTATATAGTTAACTCCCCACAGGAGTTAACTCGGCTTACGATACAGCAGAAGTTCCTGGGCTGACATGGAGTTTCATTCACATCCCCTTTGGTTTCGTGACAAGACAATGACACTTTTTTGCTTTTGTTCTTGAGATACCTTTAGCTTTATTCTTTTCAGAAGAACTAAGTTCTTGGAAAGGTCTAGACTGAATCAGTGTCCTGAAGCATCTGCAGATTTTCCAAACATCTAGTCTGACAATTTCAGGTCCCCGGGTGTCATCTCTAAGGAGAAACCTAGCAGTAAAGATGCCTGCAGTTTGTAAACAATGGCAAGAAGAACATCCTGACAGGAGGCTGTAATGTGTCTTTTCTTTTCTCTTAGTTGTTTACTTGCTGCAGAGTGAGATTTTTTCCCTCAGGCCCCTTCCAGGACAGAAGGATCCCAGTCCATGCCCTGGAATAGCATGCAACACTTGCTGTTTCACAGTGTGTTCTGCCTCCAAGATGGATGTGAAGATAAGCCCTTTGGGAAGTGCCCAGTAAGACCCCAACACTCCCCATATAATTCTGCTTCTGAAAGGTAAGGAAGAGAAACCCCTCAGTTCCACTGGAAAAAGCATGGATGGAAAGAAAAACCCTCAAATATCGCAAAGCCATGAAATATGTTTTTAAAGAATAAGATTTTTTTTTCTGAGCTGCTGCACTGATCTATTTCTGCAGCTTTCAGCCACTAGCTTTAACAGACCAGGGAGTTTGCTTACAAATATTTCAACATAAGGCTTTTCAGTTGTTATGAAATGAGTCAAATGTGACTAGAGAGAGCCAGCTGTCATGCAAGCTTCTCCCCATGTTTTTGCCAGCCTGTCACTATGTACAGTACCTATATGCCACCATATGTAGTACCTTGGATGTTGTGATAAAGGGACTGGTTTAGAAAGACTAAAGATAAGACTTGACCCTGGGTGTTCTGAGTTTTGAGGCATGTATATATGGTCCCCAATACAGGGGACAAAAGTCATTTACCTCCTGTCCGTCTATTCCTGAGGATTCCTGAAAAGCCCACTTTGCTTCACTACATTTTTATGTTCAGATGGTGGTTTTGATTAATGCATTCAATCACACACACACACACACACACTCGTGCTTTTGAAGATTAAGGAATTGCATTTCCTTGAATTAGTCTGAAGATTATTTGTAAGGATCTGTTCATTTAAGGAACTTCAAATATGTTCATCGAGGAACCTTAAAGACAAATATGTAGGGTGATTACCAAAACATGACCTCTTCCCTTTACCTCAGCTGCCCAAATCAGGATTTCCGTTATTGGATCTTATTTTTTAACAATTTCTTCTCAGTTCTAACACTACTTATTCAGGCTTCAACTATGAATGAAAGTGCCAGGATGGTTCCTTGACTTTCTAAGGTGAAAAAGAGATTGCGATAACACAGAATTTGATCTCTAGGCCATGATGGGTCTTCATAACTAACTAAACAGCATAGTCATGGCAGTGAGGGGATGCAAAATGTTTGCAGTTCTGAGGAGATTTTGTAGTCAGACAGTTTTAGATTATATCTGGATTTTATGCTTAATGATCAATTATTCCTTTACACTTTTTCCATTCAATGTAAAGTATTAGTCCTTTCATTAATCCCTTGGGGAAAAAAAAAAAAAGAAAAAATAAAAAAATAAAAGCTAGCTGTGAGGACACAAGTGATTATTGCTGTACCAGAGCCCAGGAATAAGTCACTGCCTGCCAGACCTCTGCTCCATCAGGCCAGCCCTGGTCATTAGCAATTGCTTGCTAACCACCATCATAAGATGTCGGGATGGCTCTAGACTGAGGATTTCCTAGTAGAACTTTTGACATTCTCTGTTCACTCCATTTTGGGCAACTGGCACATCACAAAAAAGCACCACCATGAGCTGACTCTTCATTGTTCATCTTCGCACAAGAGGGAAGCAAGCATGGAGACCAAGACGTCCTGCCCTGTCTAAAGGGCCAGTCAAGGTTGAGGATCATTTGGCCAGCGGCTGGACTGTGGCTTCAGCTCTGATCAACTTCTGTGCCTGTTTCGGGAAAACTCCTGACTTCAAGGTCCGGAGCTTCCAGTGAAGCATCTTTCATCAGCATGGAAAAAATTCCCTTGCTTCCCTCGCTTGCCACTTCCGAACAACTCTCTGAAACTTGCTGAAACTTTTGTAGCTGCTTCCTGCTTGATCCTGGAAACAAGAAGTAGACTTAATACTCTGTTCAGGTACAGTGGGCCAAACCACCCCTGGTGTAAATCAGAGAGAGCATTTTACATTGCGCTGCATTTGCACTAACCTCTGCGAACATGCCCCGACAGGAGACTTGGCCTTTTAGCCTCTGGAGCTTCTAAGGCAAAATGCATTAATGAAAATAAAATAAGACAAAAGCAACATGAAAGAACACACAGACCTCCAGATTTCAAATCTTTTCTTACCCTAAACATAGCACAAAGGCAAAGATAAATGGCATTTTGTTGCAAACCAAGAGCGGATGATAAATGGGTAGAGTTCATGATCCAGTGTGAGAAAATGTTTATTTTCTTTGCCTGGGAAAAAAAAAAAAAAAAGTAAATCCAGCTAAATAACAGATCAGCTGTTTTTCTCTCCACTCAGTTGTCCCCACCGGATTGTGTTATGGCAAGACTGGCCCCCTCCAGGGAAGCTGCTCGTTCCCAGATACAGCTTCGCAGCAGGAAGGCAGGTTGAAGACGTTGTTGTTGTTTTCTTTTATTATCCTCAAAGGTGTCTCCTCCGGTACACCAGCTTGCTGCTGCTCTTTCCGTGTAGGCAGGGTTTCATCTCCACCCTGTGCTCTGGTTTGGAGGTCTCTAATGAGATGGTTTCGACTTGGAGTTCAGTTGGTGCTAGTGACTCTGAGCACAAAGGTCAGAAGGAAAAATCGAGATCACTGAATCGTTCTTTTTTTGCTCCTTTTTTTTTTTTTTTTGGAGGGAAGAAGGGCAGGGGAAACCTGCCAAAGGGAATTAAATGCATTTTCACAGAAAAGTGGAAACCTTGGCTTATCTGAAGTCACCAATGCTCAAGAATAGGGGTTCTTTTATTTTAGATGTGAGAGATGGACTGTTGAGTTATTCATTTGAGTAAAATTATGACATTTCTCTCCAGTCCATACTTTTTATAATGCTTGTTTCTCCTTCTTCCCTTGTTATTCCGTAATAGTAGAAATAGAAAATAGTAGAAAT